>JAQGAR010000341.1:0-16714 GCA_034697865.1 Oribatida sp. | reverse complement strand
AAATATATTATACGTATTATATGATAGTTTTTAATTTCCAAGATTCTGAACTATACTTGAAAATAAATCACACGGTATATAAAAAGATTGGAAGCAATCGAAAACAGCAGAAATTTATTCGGGTTTTGCATTCGTGATGAGGGCGGGGCTGATCCCCAACTAAGTTCTCAAAGAGAGAGTAATTCTTTATTTCTCATCAGATGAAAAATAATTGAGAGCATAGGATAATAAAGGGGGCTCACAGGCATACATAGCCCTGAGCAATAATGTCATCAATATTGAGTGAGAGCCTTGTAATCAGCAAAGGTTCGTGTAATCAACGCACCCTATGGTGTTAGTCCGTCACTCCACCTGGACCTGGACCTAACGCATCCAATGGGCGCCATCACAAGCATCATTGGTTCCTTTTCTGAACAGGTGTGCACTTACCCAATAGTAGGCCCTCAGACCCCTACGAAATGTTGCTCGTCTCGATTGCGAGAAAGCACATCCAAAACTTAAAATATACAATGTGTTCTCCATATAATAAGTTCGCACTATTCTCATATCTACAAAAATTCTCTCTCTCTCTCTCTCTCTCTCTCTCTCTCTCTCTCTCTCTCTCTCTCTCTCTCTCTCATTTCATCTCTCTTATGGTTGTTATGAAGAATTAAGCGAAACGAAGAGGCATTCCATTGGTGGCAAATAATGAAAATCTATAGAATAACATCATTATAAACCATTATAAGTGCATTTAGTGGAACCCCACTCTTCTCTGCCGACTCTTTAATATCACTTTAGTTATGACATTATTTGGAAAAAACAGTAAAAATCATTAGTTTGTAATTAAATAAGTGTTTATTAAATCAAACACAATTTGAGTAAATAAATCCATTAAAATTATTCTGGAAAAAATTATTCGTGTCGTTTGGCCAAACATTCGGGACTTAAGTTATAATGAAAACATTGAAATTTAAATGAAGTTATTTTTAAAATCATGAAAAGTAGTCTCAAAATGAAGAGAATCTCAAAGCATTCTTAATGTATATTAAATAATAGAGTGAACTTAAAATTGTGGAAAATCTCATTGAATCTCATTGAATAATATACTGATTTAGACGTTTGTTGAACGCTATTATTTGTCAGACTTAAGGCTCGTCTAACCTTAAAGGCATTGCAAGTCATTAGCGTTTGCTATCACTTCTTGTTAATGACAAAGTGTAGAAACAAATGATTGTTATCTCTATAGTAATTATTGGAGGTCAACTAACTTTAGTTTGGATATAAAGCTGTACATCATTTTATTCATTAATTTCTAGTCTAAATTGCATAACATATTACATGAAATACTATTTTTGTTCGGCTTTTAATACAAACAAATGTTCGAATAAAAAGTGTATTTGAAATGCATTTCACATACAAATTAGAAAATATAGTAATTCATTCATTAACGTTAATGGTTAGGAATGGGTGGCTAATTATGATCATCCATTCGCTCAACTTATTGGCCAATATTAGCATTAATTGTAGACTCGTTCGCAACTGAATTGTGAGCTCAGGTTAGAGCTACTGATATGTTCTACGAAGTCATCAATTTTTTAATGCATACGATATGCGACAATAAATGTGAAACTTTTTCGTTGGATATGTACTGAAACTCTGTTCATAAGCAATTAAGCATTAATTTAAGCAAAACTCATATAAAACAATATGTGTTTGGAATTTCAAATCTCATTTAAGCAATAATTCTGACAATGTTTAAGGTCTACTAATCCCAGTTTGCTTCAAATGAATTCTAAGATTTTATTATTTAAAATATTAATTTTGAGCCCTTGAAAACCATTATTCAACATATTTTTAAACAATAAAATGAAAGTTATGTTAAAAGTCAGTGGTGCCCAAGGAGGTATATACCAAAATACCAAAGGTCACCAAGGGGGATAATCTGAATATCCCCCATTAGCCGATAAAATTGCGATTTATCTCCCTGAGCGCGAAGAACTATGGTGCGGAGCAAGGCGGCAAATTTTTTAGGATTTTTCCGATTTTTAGGGTTTTTTCCAACTTTTTGGGGGGTTTTTAGGGATTTTTCATTTTGAAAAATCCACCCCTAAATCGAGCTCGAACCAAAAAATCCCCTTCTATCCCCCTGAAGTCGAAAAGCTTGGTGACCACTGCAAAATACCCCCTGAATTTTTGGTAAATACCCCTCCCCCCTATTGGACGAAGAGTGAAAAGTGTGTCTATGTTTTCGTTTTGAAAATTTCTGCCAGCACTCCCTCCCATTGAACCGAGAAAATCCTTATGCACAGACACGAGGTTTCGGTCATGTGCCCTTCTGTGATTTTTAGGAAAATTGACAAAAATTTGGGGAAAAAATACCTAAATTTTTTTAAAAATTTTTTGGCCAGGAACCTCCCTAAAATTTTTGAAATTATTCTCTCCCCTATTATTACCCCCTGAAAATTTTTTTTAGGTCGGGTACCGTGGCCACCACTGGTTAAATTGTATCAAATCATTGTTCAAAATATAAATTAACATGAGCTCCTAAAGGTCTCTTTTAAAAAGGTGCTCGTTTTGAAAATAATATGGGTTTTGAGAGGACAGCGCTCTCGTGACTTATTCGACCCGACATTTAATTCCGTTTCGAACAGGTTGCTAATCGACATTTTAACATTGTTCCTCAATTTTAATTCAATTTGCCCAGCTTAATTCTTCTTTAATTTATGATTAAATATGAGAATCGAGACAATAATAGGCTCCGACTCTCAGTTTACAAGATTGTTGACTTACAGCTTGTAAGTTACAGGGGATCAAAA
Source organism: Oribatida sp. (assembly GCA_034697865.1). Lineage (NCBI taxonomy): Eukaryota > Metazoa > Arthropoda > Arachnida > Sarcoptiformes > Oribatida sp. The sequence continues at coordinate 13,916 of JAQGAR010000341.1, read as the reverse complement.
TATAGTTACTGAACATTTTTTATAAACCCTCCACAACATTGAACTATGAGGATCTCAATTTGAGGTAGGGTGAAACAAGGTGAAAGGTAAGGCAAGGTTAAGAAGCAAGGTGAAACATGTGGCCATTTAATCATTTGTTGCATTATATCTGCAAAATTGAAAAATTATTCCTTTGAATAAATTTTTAAACTAATTTATGCGACAGCTATGCTCTCGTAAATAAGTTCACCTTTGATAAAATTGGCCGTAAAAGAAGTGTTAACTAATTATATGTCCAATTATTGTCACACACTTTGAATAAATGAATCGATTTTTCAAAAATAATTAAATATATAACGCGTTTGAAACTTTTTTGCTGTCATTCCTGTCTTCAAGTGATCCACTATTCGACTCATTGCACATCACTTGGAATTTCCATCAATTAATTAACGTTTAAAATATAATGCATTAAACAATTTGATCGATTTATCAAAGCTGTCTTCTCTTAAGAGTCTTAATGTAATTCAAGTCTACCAAAAGTTTTAACATTCCTTTAAATGCTTTTGAAATTAAAGAAAAATTTATCTAATTATTTGAGAATCGAACCAAATATTATCATTTCTAAAGCGAACATCAAATTTAAATTACCATTGAAAACAGAAGAGACTATTGATACCATTTTATTCAACTCAATAGACCTGAAATTAATCTTGAGTTTTAGTTTCGGCTTACCTTTGTTCCCGTACTACAGGGATTGTTTAAGAGCAGAGATTCCCAAGCTCGATGCCTCCAGGATAATTATGAGGTGGAATATCGGCCAAGGGGGAGATTAGATAATTTATTCTTAAGATAGGACGAATCAAGAACCTAATGATATGAGCCTAAAAATTGTCTATTCTCTGAGCGTCATTTTCTTTGATTACACGAAATATTGGCAACAAAAGGCCAAAATTTTTATTTTCCTTCAGAGTTTTGTCCAGGATTTATTTTCTAAGACAACATTTTATAACTGATTAGATTATATGATTTAGAGATTTGTCCAAAGCTCAAAATAGCAGTTAATTGGTCGAAATGGTCTTCTGGTCAAACTGGTACTCCATTTCCCCTCCATGAAGTTCCCAAGCTCGGCAACTCCAAGGGGATTTTTTGGAATATTTTGCCAAAAATTCTAGGGGGATCAGGTAGGGGATAAAATGGCAGCCAGAATGCCGCCATTTTGGCCATTTTACCGCTAAATCCGGTTTAATTCCAGTTAAATTATCTTAATTTAGTTTAATTTGTCCTAAGTTCAGTTTAAATTCAGTTTCGGCGGCCATTTTGGCAAGATTTAACGAAAAGTCGAGCGCGTGGCGTCCATCCAGGGGGTGACTCGAGCGTTACAGGGAGGATTTTCAAATTTTTCGCCAACATGGGGATTTTGGGCTGATCCCCCTTGGGGATCCCTGGTTTTAAACAAAACAAATTCAAAATAATTTAATTTAAATGTTTTTTAAAGAAATGATTTGTGGAACAAATTATTGTATTGTATTATGATTGGAGCTTGGCTATTAGTTTTATTCAAATATTTCCATAACTCAAATTAAGTAATATTTCAGATGAGTTTTAATCGCAAAATATGGGAATAATTTATTCAATAATTGAAGCGAATTGCGTTGTGATGGGAACGACACCTCCATTCAGTTATCGCCCAACAAAACAGAACTGAAAAATCAATAAAAAATTATTTCCATAGTAAGGTTGCAACTTGCAACAATTAAGTCTCACAATTGCTGCGATGGCCAAAATTTATAAACCATTTTCAATTATGTGCTCCCAGAAGTACCAAGAACTCAATTCAAAAATCAGTTTTAATTGATCCCGAAAATTTGAAAGAAGATGAAAAATTTATAACCATTATCAATATAAAGTTTACGCATGGCAGAGCCCCACAATAATAATTATAAAATCTAAGATTGGCGACCTTGCTCTAACATTTGTTCCAATGTTAAGTATAAACAGACTGAAGACTCCATTCAACCCTTGATTTTGATTTTCAAGACTTAAAATAAAACAGTTGGGTTTTAAAAAGCTTGGTAACAGAATAATTACTATCGGTTTACTTTTCTAAATTTTTGACTTTTATTAGACCGATACATGTAGTTATAATATGAAAGCGACCAGGTATTATGGATCGATAATTCACCTTTGTAGACTTCCAACCTTACTCCGACTACAATTCTAAAGCAAACATTCGGTATTTCAATGATTTACTAATATTTCTCTCTTATTAATAATTGTTAGAAAGTAAAGCGATTTGGAAACTAAATGATATCATAATAAAAATTCGAATATTAATTAATTTAAGTTTTTATTATTGAAATGATATTTATATATGAGCAAGCAATCAGGAAAAAAACAAATTCAAACTCATTGAAAATATTTACTTTAAAGAAAATACCTTTAAATAGACTAAAAACAAATGAAGTAAATTATTTTTTTCTAATGATTAAACTGTCGACAAAACCAGAATAAGACAATCAAATTGAAGCCAAATTCAAAATTAAATAAAAACAATTTAAAATAATTAATTTTAATAAATCATTCATCAAATTATAGTCTTAAGATTAGATACTTTCAATACATTAGCGCTTAGATTAGATAATTAGAAAACCGTGTTTAAATCAAAACTTGAGTTTTAAAAAAACAAAAAAAACGATAATAACTAACAAAATCTTTATCTATAAATTGGATAATTATTTTGATATAAATATTAGCTGAGAGTCACTTCATTTGAGTTAATAATTCATTCATTTTCTCGATTCTCATAATCTCGAGTCATATTTAAAACTAATGGAAATAATTTCATTTATTCATATGTTGTTTAAATAATTTATCTTTATTTTCATTGATTTTTATCACATAATTAAATTCAATGGCGACACAAATGCTCTTCACTTTTAAACTTTCATATTATGTAAAGCTACTCATAATATTTAAGAAATATTGAAAATATGAACCTTAAGAACTTCATTAACTCAAGTAAAACAAGAATTTTGAACAAAAACTTGTTTGCAACTTAAAACTGCATTTAGTTATTTAGATAGTTTCAGATAGTCTTGCTCCTTTAATAGCTTTATTATTATTCACATTTTCGAGAAAAGACGTGAGAAAAAAGTTCTAAGAGTTTCTTTCTTTAAGGCCTGGGTGCCGACAGTTACCATTAAAAATGTCGGCCAATCAGAAGCCGAGTTTGAAATTGTGATCTTTGAGGACACAAATCCAACGCTATTAAAGTCTGGAGTTAGCGATGACTCAGAGATAAACAATTATTTAAAAATTTGATAATTGGGTCAAATATTGGCTAAAATCCCAGAATTTTTAATTAATTTGATTTTTACAATGAATTTAAATCAATTAAAATAAGTAATAATTAGTTTGGAATCAAGTTTTGATGCATTCGCACAGATTTTAGAGTTTAGACACAAAATTTGGATTAAATCAGTGTTCAATTTGACTCTTTCTCTGATTGGTTGACTGTAGGAATCCCCAAGCACGCGACTTCAGCGGAGGTATCAGTGGCATTTTTCTAAGATTTTGACAAAAATCCTATGGTGATCAAGGAGGGGAACAACGCACCATTTTGGCGGCCATTGGGAACAATTAACCGCCATTTGACCGATAAATGCGGTTTAATTAGATAAATTCAGTTTAAATTGTTCTAAACTCGGTTTAAATTCAGGGCGGCCTGGTTGTCCAGAATTACTGAAAAAATGGTCGCCCGCTTTGCTCGGCAGCAAGACTAGGAGGTCTCGCGAGTGCCTTAGGGGGATTTTTCCAATTTTTCGCCACTTTGGACTAATTCCCCTTGGTTGACTGCAAAATTAGTTATATAGCCGCCAGATAGAAAACAAAACCAAAAAGCAAAAAACTCCTTTAATTTTTAAGGAAATATACCGACAGTTTAGATAACAAAACATTTATTTATTTATTGGATTCGTATTTCATTCTATTCAATAAATTAAGCGCCAAATCAAGTGCTTTATATTGAATTCACTCATTTAACAAATCTCATAATAAATTGTATTTCAAGAAATTGATACCAATTAACGAAATTTTATTCAAAAAGTTTTCTTTTGCGCTCAAATGCCACTAAAGTATAGCCCAGGGATCTCCGCTAAATATTCGCGTGGCGGCCAAATCGAGGGGCCCCCTGTTTCTCAACGGTTTAGGGCCTAAAGGTTTTTCAACCTCAGGGGGATAAATTGCCATTTTCTCGGCTCAGGGGGGATTTTTGAAAATCCCCCCGCCCTTGGCTACCCCTGGTATATGAGACATGTAAAACAGTCGGCGCTTATGATGTGTTGTGCTCTTTTGATTGGCTAATAATTCATTATCTCAGTTCCCAATTAACACTTAATTGATTTCTTTAGAGGCAATTCTAATTCATTCTTTTTAAGGCAAAAATGCAAGAGTTTTCCCAATTAGTGATAGGCATGTGCTCGACCATAGCTCGGCCATAGCTCGGCCATAACTCAGCCAAATACATAATATGCCTTAATATTTTTTCTAAGATTGAATGTGAATATTTTGTGAATAAAAAGATGCAATTTATGATAATACAGTAGTACGAATGTATAACGTTTGTATAACTAGGAATGCTATTGGTCGAGATTTGCAAGAAGAGGCAAGAATCTTTGAGTTCAAGAGTTTAAAATTACCAAGAGCACAAAAAATCATTGGCTCAAAATAGGGGGTTTCGCCAAATGAACCGTCGCAGCTATGTTTTGCGGATCTTACAATTAAAGATTTTTACCGATTGTTACAGAACCTTTTCATTGGTCATAGATATAAGGTTTGTTTAATTTGGTAATTAATAAACATGTATAATTTATATTTTGTGAAATATGAAATTAAAAAAATAACTTAATAAGAATTGTTATTTTGAGAATAAAATGATTTTTTTTAATTGGAGATTTGTGTTAATATTGGATGTGAACCGAATCTTTGAGCTCGAGATTATGATAATCTCGCGTCAATTGGTGATCACTGTGGAGATTCCACTCATTGAGCGCTAACTCAAGAATATCGGCGCTGTTTATCACTCAATGAATTAATTTATGGCACAAAAAGTAATAGAAAGACTGACAAAAGAGGTTTTCTATGAACAGTAAAACAAATAAATTGTGTGCATCACAAGTAGTCAACCAATTGTATAGTCAATAAAACTGTCCAATGGATGAGTTGAACAGTTGTGGCCAAACATCTTAAATGATGGTCTAAAAAGTACGGCTGAATAAACACTACGAGTTTTCTTACATTTCTCGTGCCTTTAAGGGATCATTGATTCGACCGAATCTCTAATTCAGAGTATTATAGCTGTTTCTCCTTCTTTGGTGCTACCGGTGCTCTCACTGCTCTGCTGTGTTGCTTGGGATCATATAATTTGATACTCTCTATCCTTTTATTCTCTTACATCTATTGCTTTGTGTTTTGTTATATCGTATGAATAGATATTATAAACATTGTTTAGTATTCCGGTCAGAATATTTGGCCGTCAGTTATAACCAGACTTTGTTAGCACACAAACACACTGTACGACAGTCTGAGCGCCAACTAATTGTGTCGAAAAATGTCTCAATTTATTTTTCGATTCTCTTCAGTCATCATTTATTCTTCGATGTCAGTCCTAATTACTTGTCTCTGAACTAAGTTTTGTCTGCAAATCCTCTAAATGCGCACTAAAGCGATAGAAAACCGGCCAATAATACCGGAGCCGAGGATTTGGGTTAAAGAAATCTAGTAATCTGTCAATAACTGTATTTTTGTGCCTTCACTACATTTCTTCCCTCTTATGTCTAAAATAGTGCTAATCCTAAGAATCATACATTCAATTGTTCAACCCAACAAAGTAACCAATATCAGTAACCAACGCTCTTTTATACTTGTATTTGATCAATCATTAATGTCGATTAAATCAATCTAAATTTAAATTAATTTAATCATTTTATCTAATAATAAACAAATCTTGCAAGAGCATTTGGTCATCAAAAGAATTGACGAAAATGGGTTTAAACCATGCATGAGCAAGGGGGATTTTCAGAAAATCCCCCCTGAGGTCGAGATTTGCCAAAAAATTCCCCTAAGGTTTGAAAAAATTTAGGTGCTAAATCGATGAAAACAGGGCCCCCTCATATTTTCGCCATTTTTTCCTTGAATATGATTGATAAACTAGATTTAAGATAATTAAGACTGAATTAAAGCTATATTTAACCGGAATTGGAGCCAAAAACGGCGAATTAAAGACAAAATGGCGGATTTCCGGCCGTTTCCGGTACTTCTGACCGTCATTTTATCCCCTACCTGATCCCCTCTGAGATCGAGTTTGAAAATCCCCCTGAGATCGAAAATCAAGCTCATCCCTGGTTTAAATTATGTTTAGAGGGAGTGAACTAAATACAGTGGTGATCAGATTATGTCAGGGCATTTGTAAAGCACCGGCTGCTCCTATGGGGTTCATAATGTTAAATACATTCGATTTTAACAAATTGTTTATCGAACACCTTTTTTGTTACACAAGCTATAGTATCGATTAGTATTGCGATTAATGTATCGATTATAGCACAAAATAGATTTTCGCCCATGAATGTAACAAAGTTTTTTGTTGATTTTATATTAAATCGAAATGTTATTGAAAGTGTGTTCAAATAATTTTAATTTTTAAGCTTATGGTTATTTTAAACTGATTTTAAGATTGAAAAGTTGAAAATTAATCAATAACTTATAGAAAATTGGTAAGAATGCTCTAAATATTCAAACAAAAAACAATATTTAAGACTACAATGAGTAATTTGTTTTAAAAAGTATCATTTTTTGACAAAGACATTTTAAAATCAAAATTAGAATTTTTTCTGATAATCCTATTTTAGAATAATTCGATTTTGGCACCCGTTTGGCCTGACACTTGCTCTGTGCCAAAATCGAATCACCACTGTAAAGTCGAGTGAATTTGATTTAAGCACAAATTAACGGAAAAAGATTCAAAAGAAAATATCTGCTTATTATAGGTAAGATTTATTGAAATCTCTCCGATCCTTAATGAGTTTACCAAGGTTAGGGATTCATGCTTAAAGAATACTAAGTTGAGATTAAAATTCCGGGAATTTTCAGAAATTCTGCCACTTTATTCTTAATTACTATTTCTCTTTCTATATATCAAAAATTTAGATTTGCTCATTTAATTTTGGACATGTAGATAATAAAATAATATACAAAAAGTAAAGATACCGTAGAGATAAAGTAGATATAAAGAGAGTAAAGGTTTTTCAATTATTAAACAATAAAAGCAATTGTTTAAAAACAATATGTTTTAAAACATTTTTTTAATCTGATTTTTCATTTTTTCAATTAATGTATGCTTTGAAACAATGATTGAAAATAAAGATTCGAATCATGTCTTCGCTTAAATGTGGGAAAAGTGGCGACAATTTAATACATGTTTGAAGTTTGAAAGCATAAACGGAAGTCTATCTTATCTCAAATCATTTATTCTGGTTGTGATGTGAAGATCCAGAGATGACATTTAGGATCAGCATTCTGTATATTTCTGACAAACTGCGAATTCTATCACAAATAGAACTTGCTTCAATGAAGTCTCCTGGGGCCAAATAATATCGAATTCTCATTCAAATATAAACCTGTAATTTGCCTTGAAATCAGGGATGAGCTTGGTCTTCGATCTCAGGGGGATCAGGCAGGGAATAAATTGGCGGCCGAAAGTTGCATAAATCCGCTGTTTTGTCCTTAATTTACCGTTTAAGGCTCAAATTTCGGTTAAATTTTGACGGGTTTAACTTTGACTTAGCTTTAATTCAGTCTAAATTGCATTAAATTAACCTTAAATCCGGTTTATCATTGAAATTTAAAGACAATATGGCCGAAAAATGGCCAAATCGAGGGGGCTATTTCTCATCGGTTTAGGGCCTAAATTTTTTTAAACCTCAGGGGGGTTTTTTGGCAATTCTCGACCTCAGGGGGAATTTCTGAAAATCCCACCCCCTTGCTCATGCATGCTTAAAATGTTCTCTTTTGAAATGTGGCAAAATTTACAGAAAATCACCCTTAAACTTTTTAAAAATTTTAATGAATTGATTTATCAAATTTTTATCACAGTTTTATCCATTAATTTCAACCGACAAAAACCTTTTTGATTATTTTCACATAAAATCCCTTCAATTATGATTTTCTCTCTTTTATGAAAACAGACAACTATTAGATAATTTGAGATAAGTTTAAAAAACAAGAAATAAATTCTTAAACTTTCTTTTCACTGTGAGCAATTAATGTGTGCAATTGGAAAGTGCCATGTAGTGTATTAAGTAATGAGAGCATCTATCTAATTCATTATCTGTTGCAACAAAAATAGCTGACATCTAAAAAAATGGATTTATTTTTCTTTTGATCCATTGATCTCTTATATTATTCTTCTTCGAAATGTTTGTCAAAAATGGTTGTCACATATATGCGATCGATTCGTTGACTCAGCCTTCAAATGATAAATGCATTCATGAAAAAAGGCGACCACCGATGAGTCCGACTCCAATATTCAGCCAATACTGTCGAGAATCTTATCAGAAATTCGCACTCTTCCTCTAAACATATCCTAAACCTAAGAGTTAGTGATTTTTGAGACCTCTTTCGATAACAAAAATACCAAAATATTCACAACATTTCTCTTTTGTGGTGATTTGAATCGAATTATTTGCAATCAAAATATTTTTATCGACAAGAAATGCAGTATAAATATCGAACAAATTTTATGAATTACTTTCAAAAATAGATACTTAAAATTAAATTCTATCTTCTCCATTATTACCAGAATGAATTGAAAAAAAATAATCAAGTCATGGATAGTGAGGCTTAGGCTCAAAAACTATATACTTGCCTAGATAGTCAGTATTTGCCTCGACTTCACTGATGCGGATGGGGGGGGGGGTATTGTAATTAGCAGACGTCGGATAACGAAATAGACAATTTTGCCGGCATCAGCATAAAAAATAAACCGAAATTTTTTGAATAAATCCGAGGAGTTTTGACCCCCCTTGGCCGAAATTGCAGGGGAGGGGGGGGGAGTCGGTAAAAAATTGTAAGCCTTTTTTATGTTTTCAATTCTCAAATTTTTCTCAAATTTCCTTCCTGGGGGAAGACCTGGCCGAGACCTCGACAGGCCTAGTGTCTGTCCATAGACGTAATGTATAAGGAATTTCTTGGATCAAGGGGGGGGGTGCTGGCAGAAATTTTCAGAACGAAAACATAGACGCACTTTTCACTACTGCCCAAAGTCTTCCATCAGAGGGGCGGGGGGGGTATTTTCCAAAATTTTGGGCTATACCCCCTTGCGCATCCTTGGGGTGTCCTTAAATTTCACCAATTCCAGGGGGTCGATAGAGGCAAAAAAATTCAGGGGGCATTTGGGCTATACCTTCGTCGGCATCATTGTCCATAACATTGGTTCAAAGCGCAAAATACTGTAAATATTTGGAAACTGTTGTTTTAGTATTCCTTGATTTTAGGAAAAATAAAAATAAACAAAAATCTAATATTAGAAAATCATAACTCGTCACTCTTTTCACATTTCATTTCTTTTGGGAATAAGTTTAGAAAAATGTAAATTTTATTCTGAAAGATGAGAAAAATTTCATTAAAATTAGATTCAATTGAATTGAAGTGAATTTCGGCAAAAATAATTACAATACTGTTTCGGCACTTAAGAGACGGTGCGATCGATATGATGTAGTCATGTCATTAATTTGGGTTCATTTAAAAGAAAATCCGGTGCTATTAGAATGTCTTCTTAAAGAGCGAAGACAACTCTATTGGCGCCAAATTATTGAACCGATACTCAGATTTTTCTCAATACTTATTTCGGATTAAATTAATGAGAATTAAATCTTAATATTTTTTTTATTGCCAAAAAAGGCTTTATTCAGAATACACTGAATTTATGCGAGAGAACTACCGAAAAGAGAGCATTACTGCAAAATTAGAAGGAAACCCAAGCAAGATTAATTTTTCCTTTGTCTATTTGTAATTTTGCCATTGTAAATTTAATATTATAGTTCAATTAAAAGAAATAACTGTATCAAATGAATACATAAATTCTAAATGTTAGAGTCTATACTTTAGACTCTAAAGTTTATTACATAGGTCTGCCTAACCTCTCGAAGGGTAGTATACAGTGCTTGTCTATCCCGTCTCTCTCTCTCTCTCTCTCTCTCTCTCTCTCTCTCTCTCTCGCTCTCTCGCTATCAAAGCGATTGTGCGATCCATTCATTCCAATATCAAACTGTTTTATAATCTAAGCCTGAGATCAACACAATGAAGAAGAGTTGGCCCATTGTTAGTGACTGTGAGCTCATGTCTTTGTCACTCAGTCCTCATTGGCATCAATGGAATAACTGAGAGAGGGTTTGAGTAGAGCTCACAATCAATCATTCAAACCGTTTCCGTTTAGTTGTACTTCATTTCTAATAAATCATTGGCATCAGTAAGTGCTGATCAAACCGCCAATCGTTTGCTACTCATTCAAAATCGATAGCATCTCATAATCTTTTCTTATTGTCTTAAATCTTTTTAAGTAAAACTCGGCTCTAAAATACACATTATTTCAAATCATATGATTACAGTTTCCAAAGTAAATCTTTTTCTCAATTCAATCGAATTTATTTTCAATTTTTAGTGTCTATTTGAGGCCATTCCTCAGCCAATTCCTCAACGCATTGCTCGCTTCACATTTATTTCTAATAAACACTCATTTGAGAGGTTTTACTATCAACTATTAAATCAATAATTATTTTATTAATCAATTAAATTAAATTAAATTTATTAATCAAAATTATATTATTTAAATATTCAATTTTCCCATGCTTTTGAATGAATTATAACAGGGATCACCAAAGGGGTAGTAGACCCTTTATCACCCCATAGAACCGAAAAATCCTGAAATACCATCCCCTAGAAATCAAAAGGCTCAAGAAAGATGGCCTACGAACGATAACAGCGGGTATCAAAATTTTTGAGTGAGGGTTTTGGCTAACCCCCTTGGCACACACAGCTTTAGACCCCTCTTCAAGAATCGAGTTGGATCGTGACCTCTGGAATTATAATAAACTGAAAACTATAAATATATATATACTATAGTACAAATGTATAATAATTGTATTACTACTTATGTAGATTTTTTAAAGTTTTAATTGGAAAACAAATACAAAGTAATTAAGTTTGCATCAAAAGTGAAAAGTCTTGTCAACACCTGAGATAATCAAGAGATTTTACACTCAGGCTTCGTATCAATGTCTAGTAGTGAAGCATAAAAGGCGGGACTGATTTGATTAGTTAGTTAGAGTCACAGCTCTGGGCAATAGACTGCATATATTTTGTGATTGTAATCGCCATTTATTCAGCGACTAAGTCAAGCGTTGAAATCACCTTTTGGTGGTTTTTTATTTTAATTAAACTCGAAAATCAAAATTTAATTGAAAGGCAAAAGAGTGTAGACGTAGAGCTAATAAAATGAATACAAATTCCATGTTATTGAAGGAAATTAAATTCATTGCACTTCTATTTTCACATATTTTCAAATCCAGAGTGTTTTAGTAGAAGAGATTAATTGCAAGAGTATTGCAGAGAAGAGTCTTTTAAAGCGACAATTCTTCAAAATATTGGAGGCATTCAACTATTTTCCAATGCATTAATTCAATTGATTTCAATAGTTATTCAAATATAAAAAAGTGTTCATAAATGGAAAAATTGTATGAAAGAAATGACGCTTTTTTTAGAAAATATTATATTAAAGTTATTTTGGCTCAAATGTAATGCACGACTGATCTGCACGTCTATAAGTTGTTATGAGCGCATGTCTTCTCACAGTTAGGTCGGAATCCAAACGAACAAAACTTAGTGAAGATATTTGTACCGATCTATTTGTGTTATTTCAAACTCTGGGCTGCGTTTGAGTATTTGCAATAACTTGGTCTGCGATAGTATTCCATTAAACACAACATCGAATATTGTGTAGTAAAACAATCGCAAAAAGCAATGCTTTTGAGACCATTTCTCTCATGAATTCATGCATTTTATTACGAGTCGGAAAAAGAAAAGAAACTTTTTTGAAGATATGATTCCTTCCTTTTGAATAAGAATTGTATTTGTGTTCGAGTTTTGTCGCTTCAAAACCAATAAATTCAAAGAACACCGCTTTTGATTGGATTAATCGCCAAAACGACAAAACATTTTTACATTTGTGTGAATTTTGAATTCTTCTGTTTTCTATCGTTTAAATTGAATGACATTATTTGAGCATTACTTCAATTAAATGATGTGTTCATCCCTTAACCTTCTATGAAAGAGTGAAAAATGTTCAAACTTAGCTGGACACTATATAAAACATCAATGCTGGCGTTCATATTGATTATAATCAATGGTAAGAAAAACCAATTTTCGTTATGTTTTATTCATTGTTTTACGAGTGAAAACACATATCGAGCGCATACAAAAATCTTAGTGACCGGCAATAAATTTTAGTCTCATGCTATCCCTTAGAATTGCAGGGATAGACAGTATATTAATGGTCTCCTGATTTGAGCACTCCTATTCGAGCTAGAAACTAATCAATTGAACAATTCTCTTCTAAATAAATTATATGCTTTTTAATCTTTGAATCATTTGTAAACGCATTTGTAACACAAATCCAAAGGTAACCGAATCAGTAAAATATTCTTTATCTGTTATGGCTATAAAATTGCGCTTTAATATTGAGTCTATTCCTCCCAAAGAGCTTCACTGTCAATAGTTTTGCCATATAATTGCGGACAATAGTAAAAATTTAGTAAATCACGTCTCCTATGAAAACATATTGCCTTTTGTTTCGCGTTGTTTTCTATTTTAATAAAATAAAAAATATGGAATTATTCCAAATGTGTGTCAACTGTGAGCTCCCAATTGTTTTTTATCGAACAGCTTGAATAGCACTTGAAAATTGTTTTCTTTAAGTTTAAAATATTGTTATCATCGTCAATATTATTGCCAATGAATTAATTATTAAAGAAAAGTAAAATATTTTTTATTAAAAATATAAAGAGAATATATAATTATGTACAGACAATTTTATAAATACTATCTTGTACCTAAATCATAGAAATGAAATTGAACATGCAAAAAAATAAGATGTCTAGTTAAATTCTCAAAATGACTTTGTAATGGATCAGAATTTATTTATAGTTAAAAGGGTTAAAGAACCCCGCCAGTTTTTGTATCCGGAAAAGAACCATGCTGGGTTTGTATGGGACCGTGGATCCATCTTAGGATCAATTTTTGCAAAGTAGTTCCATATTCTTCATCAAAAATGCTACCTAAAAGTCGAATCAGAACTTTCCTAAGTCGAAGCATAAAGCGGCCAGGTCCTTTTGAATGTTTAAAAATTTCAATATTCAAAGACGAATATCTTGGAGATGGTTTAATTTAAAATGATTAAACTTTCATTAATGTATGCAATCTAACATTCTCAACAATTTTTCAATGAAAAAATAAGAAATATTCAAAGTAAAATTGTTCAACGTAATTTATTTTTGTTCTAAATATAACAAATCTCACAAATAATAGGAAGAAGTTGTCAAAATAGACTAGAAATATTTTGGAGATAGATGCATTTTTCTTTCAAACATTTGTAAAAGGTTTCCAATCATAAAAAAGAAAATCAATTGCGTCGAACAATTTTACTTTGACTATTTCTTATTTTTCATTGAAAAATTGAAAAATGTTAGATTGCATACATTAATGAAAGTTTAATCATTTTAAATTAAACCATCTCCAAGATATTCGTCTTTGAATATTGAAATTTTTAAACATTCAAAAGGACCTGGCCGCTTTATGCTTCGACTTAGGAAAGTTCTGATTCGACTTTT
>JAQGAR010000340.1:0-16726 GCA_034697865.1 Oribatida sp. | reverse complement strand
GGGGACAGGTTGCCCTACTGATTAAGCACAATTATACTCTTCGCCCTCTCACAATGTTAATTCGTGATTCATTCTTTGGTAAAATTTTATTTAAGGTTTTAAAATTATTCAATGTTTTAATTGGCATGCTCTTTTTATTCACGATTCAAATAAAGTTTAATTAATAAAATAATAAAATTAGAATTTGATTAAAAATTACAAATAAGACTAAAATCAAAACAAAGTGTATAAGAAAACTATAAATAAAATATTAATTGAGCTGAAAATGAGGTAAATTATCGATTTCTTCGAATTTTTGATTGCAATTAGTCTTGTTTTCGGTGATGATTGTATTTCTAATGTCATTAAATGATTGTTTCCAAACCATTTCATCTCTTTTTTCAACGCATTCGAAGAGCTTTGAAAATGTTTGAATCAAATGATTAAATTTTTTTTCATCGATTAAATCACAAAAATATTTAGTCATATAAGCGATGTCTTCATCAATAAGTTCTTCTTCAGTTGTAACCCATTCTTCAATCAATTGGATCACATCTCTCGTATCAGTTTTGCCACAAATGTTTGCAGTCATAACAGAAGTTAAGAGTCCCCCAAACGTCTGTTCGTCTGATGAAATGTTGAGGTCTCGGCCGCTATTTAAACAATTAGTGACCTCACATCTCATGGCTTCCAAATTATCATTTTTAATCAACTCTTTGGCTAACTTTTTATTAGAACCGTTAGATTGCATTCTATCCTTTCTTTTGGCGTCAATTTTATTATTTCCATTTTTAATACTTTTGGAGTGAATATTCAAATCCTTCAAAATATCATCTCTTAAACTGAGAGGGAGAGAGTCTAAGAATTGTGGATCAATTTGAGAAAATGAGCCGGGAATATAATTATTTTGATTGAAACCAATATTTGAATCCTCATCTTCGCTGACAATTATCTCAAAAGTTGTGGTCATTTGTGGCTCAGCTCTTAATTCATCATTTTTGTGGCCAATAGTCTCATTTGAATTAAACATTTGATTAATATCTTCGTCGGGAATATCTTCAACCAATTGATCGGTTACTCCAATTGGTTTATTGAGATATTGTCTGAGATTATGATCTCGTTTGATAGTCAGATATTCTTCGAACGGCAATAAGTGTTTGGCGGCAATTGATTCAGTTATCCATTGAGGTGTGACCACAATCTGATTGGCTTTTAGGTTTTTAGTTTTAGCGAAGGGTAAATTTTCTGCTATCGTATGTGTAGTTCGTTGTGGATCAAAATGATTTAAATACATTCCTCCGGAGTTTATTACCAGTGTTTTCAACTGTGCTTCTGATGGATTTGTGACTCCATTTACGTAAATACAAACTCCAGAAAACAATTGATTCAAACCGTTCTCATTTTGATCCAAATTTGGATTGAATTGTTTAAAAAGTTTGTCCCTCTTATGAGTGATATATTGAGACCAATCGAGAACATTATTTCGTGGTTTGTTATCATCTCTCTCATCATTTGAATGATTTGAATCCATAATTTAGATCACAATTAAATTATTTATATTTGATTCAAACAAATGAAGCAATCATTTGAGTCAAAGCAGACGCGCGATGTTTACTCACAAATAACGTGCATTTGAGTGGACACCCATTAAGGCGTAACTCATCCATATTTTGATCGACACTTACGCCCCAAACAGTTAAAGCAATTATTCCAAAAAGGTGCTTAAATTGCGTCAATAAAATGTGTTGACTTCAATTAAAAAGAAAAATACTTCAAAATTATCATGTTCATTGTGTTACTTGAAAATTGAATATATTTATTGATGTGTGTTTTGTGATTTATTAATTAATATGTTTCCAAACAAGGCTTTCAAATCTATATTTTTTAGATAGAATTTCAAACTAATCAAGGTCAGATTTATTTTGTTATTTTTTAATCATAATTGTTTGAAATAAAATTAATGTTTATCGGTTGAGTTATTTGGATGAATGATCGCAATTCAATCAGTGATTCAATGAAAATAAGATTCTCTGAAATTGTGTTCAAATGTTTGAATGATTGAATTGAACCAAAATCAGTGTATTTTTGATCACACGATTCACATCTCAATAAATATTAATGATGCGCCAAATAAATAATAATGGTTTGTAGTTTACTTCAACTGACTTGATAAGTCAAATATAATCGGCATTCCATAGATATTTCTTATTATTATTATTATTTCTACTTGTATAACATTATTTTTTCAAATAAATGTGAACCATAAATTATTTGGTGAACTATTAAATAAATGTAGAATATTGAATTTTACATTTAATTTTACTAAATTTTAAGGAAAACCAGTAGGTCAAACTAAAACTAAACTGAAATTGACGAGACTTTAAAGAAAATCTCGTATTTTTGTCGCTTTCTTTGTAAAATGTGAAAATACAGAGTTGAAAATAGCACTAATTATCCAAGATGTTTTGTAAATGTGAGAGTAAACAAGTGTGAAATTGTTCCTATTCTTTAGCATAGGTCCCAATTTTGGTCAGAAGTTTTCGGTGAAATGAGATAGTATTTGAAATTATGGAAGGTGACATTAAAGGAGTTTCACTGTATATAATCAATTTGCTTAGTACAGTAATTAAGTTTTCCTCGATCACAATCTAAAATAACCCAGTGAAACTAATTGCTGATTTTACTTTTTGTAGATTAAGATTCATTGTTGTCAAGGTTAAATACATTTTATAATGCTATTGATATTATGATTTTAACACTTTCGCGATTGTTTCTACTGTAGTGTGAGCTCATTTACTGTAGTTCTCAACATTTGAAAGATATGAATAAATTCATATAGATTGTAATTATTATTTCATACCAAGGGGGATTTGCCCAAATCCCCCTGTTGGCGAAAAATCTGAAACCCCCTGCCGCGCTCAAGAAACTCCTAGCTGGATGCCAAGCGCAGCGGCCATTTTTTCGGTGAATATTGCCAAAATCACCGCCGAAACTGAATTTAAACTGAATTTAGGACAATTTAAACTGAATTAAGCTAATTTAACTGGATTTAAACCTGATTTAGCGATAAGTTGTCAAAAATGGCGGCTACCTGATCCCCCTGGAAAAAAATCTCTGTGATCTCCCCTGAAGTCGCCGAGTTAGGGAATCCCGATCCCTGTTTTATACTAAAAGTGACTGCATTTTAATTTCTTACAGCAAACAATACTTTGATTAATCAAACCATAGATTGTGTTTTTATTTTATTTGTTATGCGGGCTATGGATGGAAAATTAGGGTATTATAAGAATTTCTTCAAACATTTGAATCTTAATTTTGATTCAATGAGAGAATAGAAGCGACACTTCCTTTAATTTTTACATATCAAGGCTTTCTCTTAAATTTGTTGATTTACAAGTTTTTCTTTTACATTTCAATAATTTGAAATCATTAATAATTATTGTTCCATTCTCACTTGAAGAGTTTTATTGTATAAATAAAATATGGAACAAAATGTTTTCTATCAATGAACTGACATGTTCATGAAAAATGTTGAGTATTATCAAGTATATCTCAAAATCAATTATTAATTGTAATTAGTGTTTATCACTACTTAACCGTCAAGTTATAGGAATTGATTTAAGAGTGGAACAATAGAGTGATAACTTAAAAGTTTATACGTATGTCTATAATATGATTAAATACTTACAAACAAGTTTTCGATCTTTAATTGAAACAAATTAATTTTCAATTACATACCGGTATAATCTAATTGAAATCGAATGCACCTTCTTTCTTTTATCTGTAACGCTTGAGAGTTTAAGCTTTTTATAATAATTTTGATATTTCCCCCTTAACTTTAACCTCAATAATTAATATTATTTATTAATTAATTTAAAGATTCTTTCATTGATCACGGCTAAATTTTCTCTTAAAATATTAAAGAGCAGATTTTTAATGGGCCATTAAAGGGGGCAAATAAAGTGGAATTTTGGTTTTATTCAACCCTTGTTTATCCTTAAAAGTCATTCGAGAAAAGAGGAAAATTTGACAAATATTTGAAATTTACTAAAAAATACTATAAAACAAGTTTCAGTTTTAATAAAATAATTAAATAAATTTAATTTGTTTGAAAATTCAGTCAAATCACTTGTCGTTTAAATGTTGAGAAATGTCTTATTGCGTCCATAATATCGAACCGGAATGTGACAGTGATTCAGATGACGGCCGTTTGGCCTCTTTAGACGCACTTCGGTTTACTCTGAGCACAGCCCCTTTCTTCAGACAGATTCACAATATTCATCGAACTAATTGTCAGCCAATTAATAAATGTGGCGAAGAACCTGACAAATGTGCGATCCTTGTAGATAATGTCTGCTTTTCATACCACAAAGAGCTCATTCTGGACAGAATCAGTATTCAAGTGCCCAAAGGAAAGATATACGCTTTAATAGGTTTGTCTATACTATGAAAAGAAGTCCGACTTCTTATTTTATGAACGGCTTTTAGGTTCGGGAAGTTCTGGAAAAACAACTTTATTAAAATGTCTAATCGGTCGACTCAAACCAATAAGTGGTCGGATTCAAGTGTTTGGAACTAATCCGGCGAATAGACCTGTGCCAGGAATAGGGGTCGGATTTATGCCTCAAAAGATCGCTCTCTACGATGAGCTGACAGTCGATGAAACGCTTCAATACTACGGATATCTGTGTCAGGTGCCGATGGCTATCATCTATCAAAGAGTCGATTTTCTTCTCTCACTTTTCAATTTGACGAATCAAAACCAATTGATTCGTAACCTCTCGGATGACCACAGATGGAGAATATCGTTAGCCGTATCGCTAATACATTCGCCGCCACTTTTGCTTTTAGACGAACCGACAGTAAATGTCGATCCGCTTATTCGTCGCAGTATTTGGGATCATCTCAATAGTCTCTGCAAAGAAGAGGGACTAACAGTTTTAATAACCACACATTATATTGAAGAAGTAGAGGGAGCCTACAATATTGGTTTAATAAGGAACGGTAGAATCATAACTGAAGGCCGACCTCAAAAATTATTGGTCAAATTCAACTCAAACTCATTCCATGAGTTGTATTCAAAACTGTGCCAAATTGACAATCAATTCAGTCAAACAAATAATAAATTTAATTCTATTGAATTTGAGTGCAAAATGTCTCTACCGATGGCTGAGTGGCCGCTCTGTGAAAGACGTTTGTCTGCGATCGACAATCAATTAATTGTTTTTAATTTTCTCAGATTTTTGGCTTCAATCAAAAAAAATTTGTTTGTAATGCGAGGAAATCCAGTGCTTATGCTCTTCTTCTTTTTGTTCCCATCGATTCAAATGCTTTTATTTAGTCTATCGATTGGACAACAGGTCAAACATTTACCGATCGCTGTTTTCAATGCCGATAAGTCAGGACAACTAAGTCACCAATTTTTGTCTTCTTTAGACAATAGTCTTATAGAAAAAAGCAATTATTCGACACTCGAATCCTCTATTGAAGATGTGGTCAGAGGACATGTTTGGGCCGTAATCTCTGTTTCGGAAAATTTCTCGCATTTAATTGATGTTCGATATAACGCCAAAAACATTTCGGTAATTATTATTTCATTGAAATATAATTTTTATTGAACCTTTCAATTAAACCTTTCTCATTCTCTTATATTATAAATTTATTTGATTGTCAATAAGTTGATTAATCCAGGTGTCTTAAATGATTATTGCTTGAGTGTTAAAAACAGAAGGAAAGACATATTTTATATAAAATGATGTTATATTTTAATGATTCAATTATTTTAAAAATGGATTTGATTTTCAGTCGCAAGAAATCGATGGAAGTTCTGTCAAACTATACACAGATTTGTCGAATGCAGTGATTGGACAGCAATTTATTTATTCAATCATAAGATCTGTGAAAAATTTTTTGTTGACAATAAGTGATAAATATTTGGCCAAATATTCGGCGCCAATAGTTGTCAAACAAATAATTTACGGCACAGAGAGTCCAACATTTATGGAGTTCTTAGCACCAGGTTATGTGGTGGCCATTATATTTGTTTCTCCGATGCTTTTAACTGCTTATCTTCTAATTACTGATCAATTGAATGGTCTGCTCGAGCGTTGTTTATCGACCGGAACTTCGGGTCTCGAAGTAATGCTCTCCCATTTCATAACACAATTGAAAGTTCTTGTATTTCAAGAGTTGATAGTATTGACTGTGACTTTCATTATATGTGGAATTCCAATCAGAGGATCTCTAATGCCTTTACTCCTTTTGGTTTACTTGCAAGGAGTTGTCGGTATATCCTTCGGTCTCTTGATATCTGCGATCTCTCCAAATGTTATCTCTGCTATTCTTCTGACTTCAGGTAAAATTCAATTGAATTATATTTAAAATTAGAATTTAATAAAGAATATGTGTTTATAGGAACAGTAATTCCGGGGGTGTTCTTGAGTGGCATAACGTGGCCGATAGAGTCGATGCCACCGCCGCTAATGATTATCAGTAAATCACTTCCTTTGACTTTACCGATCGAAGCCCTGCGTTGTATGATATCCCGTGCGGTAAATGTTAATCACTTCAAAGTATTGATCGCTTTCGTAATCTCTTCGTTCTATTGTGTTGTGAATACAATTTGTGCGATCGTTATATTTAAATGGAGGACTTCTTCTTAATTCTCTGTAGAAGTTTATTTTGATTATAAAACAAATTTCTTACAAATGTTTCATTAATTTAATTATTTTTGAAAAATGACTTAAAGCTGTGATAATTAGAAAGCATTGTATATAACAATTGATTAACTTTTCATTAAACAGAATCGAGTTTTGACTGATTTTTTCCATTTGTGCGACACATCCCTCCAATGAAATATTATTGTCTGTTAATAGTTCTGTGATTTTTCACTCTTGGCTTTCAGTTTGTCTTATTCTCTGACTTTTAAGAATTGTTTGATTCAATAATTTAATGGAAGGCTTTTATCGAAATACATTCGAATCAAGTTTTTGTTAGCACTTATTTGAAGAATCTTTGAGAACACAAAAATCCATATAATCTACAAACGCACTCAAATTGAATTATTCATAATTTTCATGAATAGCCAGGTGCATTCTTCTATCAATATTAATAAATTGATTTATACAACGATTTTACTCGTTTTCAATGTAACAAAAGTCCAATAAAATTGCTCAAAGACCTCAAACAATTCTAAGTTCTCACAATACATAGGCACGACTGAAGATGTGGATAAAACGCCTCAACATATACATTTTCTTGATCAGCTTAAAGAGGGCTTCAAAAATGCCTCTTGACCCCACTTTTGACCACGCATATTTCAAAAATTTTAAGCCTCACCCACCAAATTTCAAGTAAAATTAGATCTCATTGAGAATATGAAAACTACAAATTTTTATATCTTCTAGTTCATATTTTATAGAGGTTTGAATACCATAGAAGATGTGAATTAATTTATTTTAAAATTATTTTTACATTACAAAAACATAACTTATACTTATCCAGAACTTAACCTGAAATAATTTCATCTAAGTTGATTTTAAACTAAAACTAAACTAAATATAGAGAAAGAAATAAAAATAATTTTAATTTACAGATTTAATGAACAAGCACTAAAGGCTAAAATTAGTGTGATTATGTTTAGATGCGATATAAATTGTTACAATATTCCTTAAGAACAAATAAGTTTAAGAGGAACTTTTAAATTACATTTCATGCTGAACAAAAAATGTATATGTTGGTATTTTTTGCCGGCTTTATCCACATCTTCAGTCGTGCACAATACATACAATTTTATAAATCAATTCACAATATATTAGTTTTTAAGTTGTGATCATTCCATTAGCTTTGCAGTTGGGGAGAGAGAGAGAGAGAGAAAGAGAGAGAGAATTTGCAGTCCACATTTATTATTAAAATCAATAAAATATCTTGGTAAATATTACAGCATTATTATTAAGGTATAGTTCTAACGATTGTAAGAATCAGTACAAACGCCGAGTAAAAAGTAGTTTTATTCAAATGATTTGAATGCCTAATTAAATCTAATTCACAATTTTAGCTAAAATTGAATCAAGCAATTTTTGGTAATTTTTGACATTTGGATATAACGTATGCATTAATTGAATCAGAAGTTATTGAATAAAACATTTAGAGCTCATAAAAGGCTTCCGAACCTTTTCCGGTCCAGACTTTGATTGATTGAATGAAATCCAATAGACTTTTCTAGAATTGAAACGAATTATTCAATAGATTTTGTTTTTTTGGAAGAACTGAACGATTATTTACTCATTTGATTTGTCTCTTAAGTAAAACAGAAAACCACAACAAATATACTTAAATTCTGAATTACTTGAGTCAGAGATTGATTCAATTATAATCTCATCTCTCAATTACGTTAAAACAAAATCAAAAACATCTCAAATGTTAAATTTGTTTCAAACCATGGCTACTAAATAGATTCTACTTCATTATCAATAAAGTATTTATAGGAATTACTTGATTATTCTGTCCCTTTGAGTGATCTTAGTCTAAATTATTAATACTAGCGATAACTTTAACAAACTTATAAATTAAATGTTTTACTGACTAAATATAAAAATGAACTCAAATTTTTTTATTGAGATTATTATTGGTTTTTATAATTTTATTGCTAAAGTGATGGGTAGTAGCCGTTCCCCAAATATGAGCTCTTGCTATGAAAAACATTTCGTTGGGGTACTCATATTTAAGATCAAGTGATCCAAAGCCAGCCCTCTGAATGTGTGACCAGGACTGGCGATGACAGTGACAACCGCCCAGGAATGCATACCAGAATGGTTGTAGAATTAATTGGATTATAAAGAGTAGAATATGTTTTGCGCTGGTCTGTGGATATCCTACGTGTTCCATAAAGAAGTAGGTCCCACCCTAAACATTAATGAAAAGCTTCATACATTTGTCATATGTTAAAACCAGGGATGGCCAAGATCGGAGAGAGGATCAGGGAGATAAAGAGGGGTTTACAAATTTCTCACTCTCTTATCAATTTTCTGTTTTTGAACCGATATTCAGTTAAATTCATTTTATTCGCTTACATTACATAAATTTATGGCAGCATGCCGGAAAAAGGACGGCCAAATAGACAAAGCCCTAAGTATTTCCTAAAACCCTTCCTTGGTCATCCTTTCTTTGGAATAGAATTTCAAAATAGAATGCATTGAAATCCAAACATTTCCATTGAATTTCAATCAATACTTAAAAAAGTAAATACGTTTTGGAAATTTGATTATATTATTTAAATAGAGATCCGGTTTATTATTGACTTACTTTTTTCAATACTCTTTGAATTTCTTGAAGAGTCTTATTACGATCCTTAACACTGCATAAGACATAAGTGGCGACCACCACATCCACTGAATTATCTTCTATTTGTCTCATGTCTTCAGCCATTCCATTGACAAACTTTTCACATATGATGTGTGGAAATTTAGACTTATTTTCGCGAAAATATTTTTCAAAATAACTGTTGTAATCCAAAGCTATTATCCGACAGTTTGGGGGATAAAACTCAAAGTTGTTGCCCCGCGCTGGACCTATTTCCAAGATCACCTGAAAACATCCAAATATTTTCAATTTTTCAATTGATTTCATTAATATATTTTGATATAGAGATATAGTGCGATTGATATGAGTGTGTATGCCTTTCCCCTAAATCTTCACTTATTGTTAAAAGAATATTAAAAATGAGATCAAAAGTTAAGGAATGGAATATTGTTTTCAATTCTTGTTTTCTTGTCTCCAATGCTTATATTTACATCAAAAGTCAATATTTATTCAATTTATTCAAATAAGAGTGAAGTCTCTCTGAGAATACAAAACATATAGAGAGCCCAGAATTCTGATTTGGAGGAAAAGTAAAAGAAAGATTTTACTATTGATTTCAATATTTAGAATTAATGTCAATCATAGGCTCTCTCAAAAAATGGAATTCCAGGAAGAATTGTCAGATTATTGATTGGGCACAGAATAAGCATAAGTTCTGAGGAAAATAACGCAATAAGTTTATTTCAAACTGTAAAAATTGAAGAGACATAACATTTATTTAGTCATCAAATCATTATTCTTTTGAATTCTATGCTTTTATTTTCACTGAATTCAATTTGAATGAGTAATGTCTCCAAAATTATTTACTCTTAAGTAGAAAAGCATTCATTCATAAAAATATAAGAATATTCTTTAAAAACAAGGTCGCCCAGGCCAAAATTAACCTGATTCCTCCTTAGGATTTGTGGTGAAATTTTCGAAAAAAAACCCTGAATCCCTGAAGTCGTCATGCTTGGGATCCCTGGTTTATAGCCAAATCTCAAATCAAAGAGGAACTTCCTCCGAGGAAACACAAAGCTAAAATCAATATTTTTACAGCATAATAAATTCAACCCTTCATTTTATGTATGGCTAATTCCAACTAAATTTGTTCTTTGACCTTGTTAAGTTAATCTTTAAACTGTTCAGAGTCTATTGTGTCGATGATCGTATCCGCCAATAAATTTAATCAATTTCGTTAACTAAATACTAGCAGGGATGAGCTTGTTCTTCGATCTCAGGGGGGGGGGGGATTTTCAAACTCGATCTCAGGAGGGGATCAGGTAGGGGATAAAATTGCGGCCGGAAGTACCGCCATTTTGTCCTTAGTTTGCCGTTTTTGGCTCCAATTTCGGTTAAATATAGCTTTAATTCACTCTAAATTACATTAAATTGAACTTAAATCCCGTTGATCATTTAAGGACAAAATGGCGGAAAAAATTGCCGTGCGCTTCGCGCGCGGCCAAATCAAGGGGCCCCTGTTTCTAGGGCATATTTCTCATCGGTTTAGGGCCTATATTTTTCAAACCTCAGATTATTTTCTGAAAATCCCCCTTGTTCATCACTGATACTAGTGTTTGTGTTCACTCCTTAAAACTATACTCAAATAAAATAGTCGATTGAATCGATTTTTGTGAAGACTAAAACATGTGTTCACTTTATTAAAGAAATCTTAAACAAAGATGATTTTCTGATATCAGCAAGGTACCACTGATATCTAAGTTTAAAATCCACTTTCAATCAGGGGTCGACAAGTTTCACAAAATCCCCCTGAACGCGAAGCTCTCAGGACCCCCCGCTAAAGAAATTTGCCAAAAAAATGTGAAAATGGCCGCCGCGCTGCGCGCGGCGGCAATTTTTCTGCCATTTTTTACCCGTTTTTCGGTAATTTAGCCGTAAAAACAGGATTTAAACCTAATTAAGGACAATTAAGACTGAATTTAGGCCTAATTTAGCCGAAAACTTAGTTAAAATGGCCGAATTCGGTAAATTTAAGGCAAAATGGCGGATTTTTGGCCGCCATTTTATCCCTCCCCTAGATCCCCCTGAGTTTGAGCTGAAAAATCCCCCTCGATCCCACCTGAGATCCCTGCCTTTGTCGATCCCTGCTTTCAATTAATTTCAAAGGGTTTTATAAAACAACTGAAACATGAACTACAAACAAAAGGTGTGACCAGGTTTGTTTAAATACATCAAATCAATTAAAATTTTTGTTTAATTCTAATTATTAGTTCGCTGACTATCCCTGAATACAAAAGAGTGAGGAATAGTCAAGGAGAGTCAAGACTAGATGAGCCCAAAATACCTAATTTGGAAATATAAGAGATTTTATGTGATTTTGAACTAAAAATGTGTAAAATTGTGTGAAAATGTTTTTATTGATAATATTGTGGTTAATATTTTTGTGTTATTACAATGTATTATAATATCTAAAAGTGATTGACTATAATTAGTACATTTATTTTGTATGAGTTTTTATGTAAAACCAAGAATAGAGTTTCGTTGGATTTGTTCTTTCAATGATTGAATCGATTAATGCGTTATCTCATTTGCTTAATTAAATTAATGGCAATGAAAGAAATGAACAAATAATTGAAAGACAAACCAATTATAGAAATTTTTGAATTGAGATTCTCTCACAAACCAATAATAATAGAACTAATTTGAGAAAAGCCTTAAAGACATTTATATCCTATTAAGTAAAGTCACAAAAATAACTCTTTCTTTAGGACCAAATTCTTATATATGTATTTCAGTTCAGTTATTTAATTAACATGTTCATGGCTAGGACCTATACTATTCTCTATGCCTATTATGTTATGTATAAAAATATTCTTGTGTAAGTAGTCACAGTTTGAAAATGATTAAATTCTCAATTAAATAATTTAACTTAATCAAATAAGAGCTTATTAAAATTAGCTCATTCATTATAAACATACATGAACATATAAACAGAATGTCGGAACATGAATTTCATATCTTAGTATGTGAATAAGAATGTTATCTTCAGAGAGCATAGGTTATTCTTTACTGAATAAAACAAAAATCATTTTCTAATTCAAGGCATTTTGTAACAAGGAGGGATTTCCTTTCAGAACTTCGATTTGAATTTTAATCAAAACAAAAAGAGATATTGAAAAAATTACTTCAAATTATTTGTTACACTTATTGATGCTATTCCTAATTTTATTTAGAAATAATATGAATCATTTAATTCTTATTAAAATGGATGGAACAAACTTGTAATTTGAAATTATAATATGAAGCCAAGAGCATAGCAAAACGTTTTCTTCATCATTTGAAAGAATTATCATAACTCTTTCAAATAGTAAAGAGAAAGTTTTGCTATGCTCTTGGCTTAATAGTAAAAAATCAACTTTTTCTAAAAATGTTAGATTTTTATTGATGAATATGAAAAAGATATTCACTCAAATGAAGAGTTTTACTAACAATCTAAGAATGTGAAACAATTTTTCGAATATCTATGTCCGTTCAAAATATAATCAAATTAGAATTCAAATAATATAAATTTTTCAAACATCCATATCTTGCAAAATTCTTGAAATTGAAGAATTTTTAAAAATTAATTTGGCTTATTATATTGTCCTTTATCCATGTATAAATTTTCATTAAAATCGGAAAATATTTGCTCAAGTTCCGACATTCTGTTTATATGATACTGGATTTTCAATAAACCCATGATATCAGGCTGTAAATATATCAGAGATAGCCAAGGGGAGGGCTAAGTCAATAACCCATAGAGTCGAAAATCTAAGTAAACCCCCCTAGAGCTTGTAAGTTTTGGCAACCTTGAAATAGATGTTACTTCAAAATCTTACCATGTATAATTTAAGGTACTAAAAATTTCAGGGATTTGAAAAAATAGACATTTAATTGAATAAATCTGGTTTAAACATACATGATAAAATCATATCAAATTAATTCAAATGAAATAATATTAAGAAGAAAATTGATTAAAACCCAGAGAAGGGTTAAATTTAATTAATGAAAATGAATTACCAATTGTTTAGACTCAGATGTTTCAAGCGATGAAAGTTTTTCAAAAAGTTTGGCTCTGATGGCGTTTCCACCTCTTTTGATGAGTGGTGTGCAGAATATCGTATAAAACCAAGAAAACCATAATTTACGGAACTGTTCGCTCGCATACAATAATGTTAAGAACAATAGAAAGACACAGATTATTGCAGTTAAGGTATACAATGAAAATAGAGATAAATTGGTCCAAAACTCCATCGTTTGGGTCATTAATAAAGTCAATCAAAAGGTTTGCGAAAATATATCAAAAATGTCTTTTTGGTCAAATTAAGTGACACTTCAGTGCAATAAATCAAACTTAAATCCAATGTATGAAACGAAATAAATATTCAAACTTTTATGCTTTGAATTCTTGTTGGAAACAACTTCGGCCGAAATAACTTTCGTAGACATTAACCATCAATCATTTGAGGAAACAAATAGAGTTTCAGATGAAACAAACGTTTGTTCGTATTTTTCTATAAAATTCAACTCAAATAAAAGCCAAGAAATGTTTTCCCACAAAAAGATAAATTGAAGGCAGAATTCGAGCTGAAGTTCGCTTTAATAGGAATTTCATATAAGTAGAGCGCTATTCATAGGCAAAGACTACAGTCGAGAATCACTACAGTTTTGGTGAGTTTTGCGCACTTCTATACATCCTTTACGATAGTGAAGAAAATTTGGCCGACACTAGAATTATATACATTAATATCGATCGGGTAGTAGAACAGGACATCTTTTTGATGTGCAATGCATTCAATTGCAATCTTAGTCATTATTATCTCACACATTGCAATACTTCATGTATTACTTTGTTTGAAGCTTTTTTTCTAACCTTTGATTATTCAAACAAATATTAGGCTGTCGTGTGGTTAAACATTGATAAAACAAGCTTGTAAACAATATTTATATTTTACATGGACATTTCTGCAACTTACAAAACAATTCAGAAGAGTTAGTTTATTCGATTCCTACACCTCTCATATTTTTGTATTTAATTTAATAAAATTCTTATCATTTGAAGTCCTGATAAATTTTAAGAATGAAGTTAATCAAGCACCTATCTATTCGGCAAAATGTAAAACCAGGTAATCCTAATAATAATAATAATAACAATAATCCTAAAAATCACCACAAACTCAGCTCTAGATTGGAAGTATTGCGCAATTTTCAGTCGATTTTCTTTGGGGTTATTCTCTTATAAGTGCTTAAATCCAGTTTAAACTAATGTTAATTTGGTTTAAATTTGTTTTTTCTGTTAAATTATGAAAAGTGGTCTCCTGAGCATTCCAATTTCTATGGGGATCGGGTATGCCAGAATTTTTCGGTTTAAGGGGTAAATGGTCCACCCCCCGTGGTGACCCCAGCCTAAAAAGTCTTTACAAAGAAGCTTGTTCAAAGACCCTTTTTAATCAATTTAAGTATTTTGTTTTTAGATTGTAAAAGTTGTTAGATTGAAATTTATCGAAAACAATGAGATTAATGGATTGGTTCAATATTTTATGGATTGGAAGGAGTAATGGCGGGGAAACTAAATTCAATATTTTGATGGTTTGAAAGTAAAATAATTCTTTTTTGATAATTATTGAATTATATTGTTAAGTTATATTTTTCAAATAAGATCTTCAAAATACCATTTTATCGCTCAAATACAGGCTTTTAGTTTGAAATTTAAAACAATGATTTATCTCTCGTTTATAACGTAAAGGATTTTCAAAGTTATTTCAAAACTGATCTTTAAAAAACTTTACATGGGTTTTGAACATTTAAACTGGCTTCATTTGAAATGTTCCAAATTTAACATTATACCTATACATATATAACAATATCTGACAATATAATTGTACTAAGGTCAATCGAGATTTGAAAATTGCGCAGTACACTCTATTCCTTTCTGGAAAAAAGTGTATACCCTGCCCGGAGTTACGTAATTTGGATATAACTGGTCACACTAATGATAGATTGGTTTTTTCGATCACTACAAACTATTATTGATAGTGTGATTTCCTTATACACATGTATAAACTAGAGTCATGTTTGAGACCTAAAACGGTATTCAATTATATTTCTGGTTTAATACATTTTAAAACATTTGACGGAATTATACAAAACGTTGAGGCGATAAAGAGATAAAAAATGAGTTCTTTTATAAAAACATTTTGTTAATGAAATTTTCGGCTCATTTAATATTTTTGATGTATTGTGGAAATTGTTATCTTTTGAAGGATTGAACGAAAATTTTATTTAATTATAATAATTCTGATGAAAATTGTGTCCAACGCTTGTATGATAGTAGGTTCCAAGTTAGAAGTGTCATTTCATAGAAAAATAATAAATCATCCAAAACTGTTTCAATGGATGTTATCGTGATCTTTATTTGAAAATTTTGATTGGATTAAATAAGAACTTAGTATAAAAGTAATTCAAGATTATAGGAAAAATCGTGTCAGCAATTACAATTCAAATTTCACATCAAGAATATAATTTGGACCAAAAGATGAGCCAATCATTCAATTTTGATGTATTCAAAAGGAAAGGCAGTCAATAGATGACAATGGATAACATTGAATGTCAGTAAAACTGATAGTAACTGAAGTGTGAACTTTCAAAATACCGAAACGGAAAGCTTTTCGGATCTGAATTTGATGAACGATACCATGAAATTTATTGTAAAAATGGATAATTTATTGCATAATATCTAAATAATAGGCTAATAGGCACTGCAATAATTGAGATTTGTTTGCAAGAATTGAAAAATTCATTCAATGATTTTGTGTTTTTTGAAATCTCATTTATTTTAGAACAATCTCCAAGATTCAAATAAAGTTTTCCATTGAGTTTTGATGAATAGTATCCCATTATAAGACAGGTTTTCTCTTTCACAGAGAATTTTGATGAAATCTCAACAGAAAGTAATTGAATCGTCAGATCATTTGGTTTTTCGTGTTTTTAGAATCTTTTCATTCCGTGATTTTTCACTGAATAAAACATTAGACGAATTTATTATAATTTTGAGGAAAACATTTTCATGTATTTCTTTTATTAAGAGATGCACTGAGAGACTGCACTAAATACAAAACCAGTTCTCAACTAAATAATAATAAAGACATTTTGACAAAAATAAAAAGCCTTATCCGAGTTTATATGAGTCCATTTGGATCATAGAAAAAGGTGCAAATGAAATATTAAAGAGCTTCTCATATAATGATTACATTTATTATTCAGGCATTGTAGGAGGGAGGGGGTCAACCTAAACCTAAACCTAAAGGGAGGGGGTTTTGGGTAAAATCAGTGGTGCCCAAGGTACCCGACCTCAGGGGGGGGGGGTATTAGGGGGGGGGTATTTTTAAAATGGGTTAAAGGGGGGACC
>JAQGAR010000339.1:0-16730 GCA_034697865.1 Oribatida sp. | reverse complement strand
TGAATTTATAAATATTAAATGAATGATAGCGGAGGAGGTTTTAAACGAACCAGAATATTATCAGATGAAAACACAATCACTCAGTCATACGTTACACTCCTTCATATCAATTCATTTGCAATAAAATTTAGTTTTTGAAAAATATATTCCAGTAAATGACTGAAGGAGTGCCTCAAAATATATCCCTCACTCCATAATAATATTTTTATTGTAATTTTTTCTTTTGAGTACATTTTGAAAACATTGATTTTAGTGGGCCCGCAAACAACGCCCCCAAATAATAGGACAGCATTTC
Organism: Oribatida sp.; assembly: GCA_034697865.1. Classification (NCBI taxonomy): domain Eukaryota; kingdom Metazoa; phylum Arthropoda; class Arachnida; order Sarcoptiformes; species Oribatida sp. The sequence goes on along the minus strand of JAQGAR010000339.1, from coordinate 16,435 downwards.
TTTTGAAAATAGTTTAGCACAGAGTCATTTTTACAGTTATAAGATTGGACAAATTTTTAAGTTCCGGAGAACTCAGATACTAAAACAACAGGCGCATTATTAATTGCTCATTTTTATATCTTTTGTCGAAATTTAGTTGAAAATGGATTTAAATCAAACTTGACTGAATTTACCCGATTGTCGGCAAAAATATTATCAATTTGTTTGAATTTTGTATCTCATCTCTTTATGCCTTCTGAAGGGGTGGGCCTTTCAAATAAATAAATTTATTTTTAATATTAATAAGTTTATAGTTCAATTTCGTTTAAATTTCTTTAATGAAATCATTTGACTGCAATTTATGCGAACTTATTAAATGTAGACCATATCGGAACAAAATTTTAATTTGAGCAAGTTTATGGTCATAAGTTTTTATACGATTTTTAAATTTCAGAAAAGCCTGGGTTTTATTCTGAAGAGAAGACGACATCGAAATGAATTCAAATATTGATTCGTATTCGGTAAGAGTTGAGTTCAAACTTTTGGTTACAATTCAATTGTATTGTTATTTCGGTGATTTGGGTCTTTCATATCTTAAACCACATAACTTTAATTGGATTTTATTGCTTTATTCACATTTATCGAGACTATATTCAAGGAAAAGGCGAATTTATTACAAATATTATATTTCAGAAGTATTTGCTACTTGTTTGATTCTAATACTTTATGCATTTTGTTCATTAAACAGATGCCAGCCCGTCAACCCTTCCTCAGTGCTTTGGATTATATATTTTATATCGAAATACACGTTGAAAAAGAAAAAAATGAATGCAATGAAGAGGAGAATCTTCCATCGTTTCGAGCATATAATACAGAATTACCGAAATTGAATGAAATTTTGAAAAAACTGGAACTTGATTTACAATCAGCTTTCGATACGTGAGTCAACTTTACAATTAAGTGTCCAAGGGCATCCGAGCCGCGTTTAATGCAATCATTTTATTTGATTTATTCAACTTTTATAATTATAATTTATAAATGTTTTGTTTATCTTCCTTTCGAAGCTTCTTAATTGAATTCGTTGAAAACGATGGCATTTATTGTCTCTTGAATTTACTTCGTTTGAGTCTTAATCGACAACAGACTCCGGCAGCCATAAGATCTTCAACCAATGAAAAAGACAAATCTTTCAGAAATAAGGAACGACACAATCACCTCAAACGAGCCCTCGTGAGTCTATAAACCTTTCAAAAATCTCCGAATTGACTTTAATTTAGTATTGATTCCAAAAATTATTTATTGAATTAAATCTTATTTGTGATCAGAACGACGAATACGATTGTCTGCTTTGTATTCAATATGCAGTCAAAAGAAATTCTGTAAGAAATGAAATGAATGATCGAAATAATCAATCAAATGATAAACAAATAATTACATTATTGATAACAGAAAGCCTTACAGAAGATGGTATCTCATAAGACAGGTCTTTCCTCTTTGGCCGCTTGTATTGTTAGCAATTTTACAAAATCACGACTCATTGCATTACAGGTAATCACTGATTAATTTTTGATGGATGACCGCACGAACTGAACCTCACTTACAATTTATTTTAAAAGCTATTATCCAAAGTTTGTGACCAAACAGAAGGTGCAAATAAAGTATTGGAAGCCATGTCCACAACCAGGATCATTTTTGGCGAATCTGTTCGCTTCAAATTCTTGGTCTCAATGGTTAATTCAGCGAACAGTTGTTCCTCAAATGGCATTGAATGCAATGCTCTTTCTTTACTCAACACTTTGCTCAGTAAAACTGGTAATTATGCCGAACGGATACGACTACAGTGTGAATTGGAAGAGGCAGGACTTGATCTAGACTATTTAGAAAAAGTATTTTAATTCATATAAATTATTAAAATGAAATAATAAAAAATAATTGATTTTATTTTAAACTTTTCTTTGGAAAGATTTTGATCGAAAAGAATATACCAAAGGATGAAATGATTTGGACTGAAGTACAAAGATTTCGGAATCAGTACATCGATGTCAACGAAAAGTTTGCTCCAAACAGACATTCATTCGAACAAAAACATGAGCTCAAAGAAGAAGTTGAGATATTGCACCGGGCTCTCAATGTATGCCTTATTACATTTCTATAATTATTCTATTGATTCTAATTTCAATCAATATCTTAATAAGAAACTGGAGGAAGATAAAATAAACTTGATGACCATTGAAAGAGAAGTAAGCTGAGTTACAATTTATTAATTGGTTCAAATTTTGAAATTGATTTTAAGCTCAAAGAAAAGTGCGAGGATTTGGAGCAAGAAGTGGATCACTTAAAATCTAAATTCAATGTATTAATCCCAGTTAAAAATGAAAAACAATCTCATCGAGGAATCAACGATAGCGGTGCCGGAGATTCAGGACAATGGACTGACTCAGAAATTGACTTAAATGCATTCAAACATAAATCGTTGGATAATAATGAAAACCAAAGAAATATTGAAACAAAAAATGATTATAATTACGACCAGAATATGAAAAATGAAGAAGAATTCATTTATGTTCCGGCAATACACCCGCCCCCAAATTTTGCTAAATATGTGGAACGGGAACAAAAAATGAATGACCCCAACGAACAAAATATTTATTTTCAATCAAAAAGATTTATTAGAAACCAAAATGAAAATACTGAAAGAGGGGAACAGACATCGGAAAAGAAATCGGACTCCGAGTGGACTCTCAAACACCACTTTTGGCCCCTAAATAGAGACGTTTGTGAGAGACGAGGACTTCCTTCGCCTAATAAACCACTAATAGTTGATGTCCACCCAAAACAAAAATTTGATGGATTGATGACTGGCACAGACCGAGAAAACTATGAAACTATTCTTCATTGGAATTACAAAATAGATTCAGAAGTGGAGAAACCCCGAAATCAAAAGGGTTTGTCTCCAAAAAAGATGTCGATATCTATGAATCAAATAAATGCCATTAAAGACAACTTCAAGTTTAAAAAGGACTTTCAAAATATGAATAATTTTTCGATTCCTCAAAACTCCTCATTTGATTCTCATTTAAATCCAAATAATTGTAAACAGAATTTGAGTCAAAGCAATGAATGTTTATATACACGAAATCACAAGAAGAAGAACATCAGGTCTTCACTTCAGTCATATTTTTTCTCCGGCTGTTCGACACTCAAACAAAATAAAAAATATTTCCAAAGCATCGATAATATGGAAGAATCGCCGAAATCATTTCCTTTACCAAAAACGTATAGAAAAAATTTCATCGTTAGGGGTCACGGAAATTGTGGCCTCTTTTCTGGGGATTCAAAGCAGAAGTCTTCACATAAAAACTTGCCTGATGATCTAAAGAGTACGCCTCATTTTGATCAATTAAGTTCTTTGGTACATAAAGAGATAGCTGAGGCCACTAAAGATATTATTTCCTGGCATTGAATTTTCATTAATTTCACCTTTAATTACTTTTGATATAATCTTGTTATTATTGTAGAGAAAAATCATAAATAAAAGAGTTGTTCGGCTTTAAAATCATATTTAAATTGTATTTTTAAAATATTTGACGAAAAATTAGAGAAATTTTTGCAATTAAATACAAAACGCGACAAATGTTTGAAAGCGAACAGAATTTCTTAGAAAAGTTATGTTTTCTTTTGTTTAATCTTTTCATTGTTTAATTTGCTGTCCGATAGTCGAAAGTCTTCGGGGTTTAAATACCCTTTAGATTGAGAGGGATTCGGAATAACACTATTAGTCAATAGTTTATTTCGTTTCTCTTTGTCAGCCGACTCTTTGTCAAGTCTTTCGGTGTTAAACGTCAACTTCTTGGGATCCTTTGAAGTCTTTGAGGTCTTTTGAAGTCTTTGTGAAATGGACTCAGTTTTTTCAGATATTGAATATTTCTTCTTTTTGCGCGGACTCTTCCCTTTGACAGCACTTTTTGGCGGTGTCGTTTGCTTTCCTGTCACTTGTTTGATTTCCTCCAAAGTCTCCCCCCTTTCTTTTCTTTCAACTATTTTATCGGATGTGGTCGAAGGTGTTGATGTGTCAGTGGCTTCGGTGACATCGGGCCCGTCATTCTTCTCAATATCAATGTCTTTGCGCTCTGTAAAAGTCGAACAACGATACAAATATCTAAATAAACAAAAGATGATGTGCCAAAAGATGAGACTGATGAACTGATAACCGCACAGGAATAGTAAGAGCGTGTATTCATCAAATTCTGTCTTCAAAATTTGTTTGATATTTCTGTCTTTCGATGTTATAAAATATGAGATTGCAGTGAACACTATGGAAATTCCCAAAATGGAGAACCAACTGGAGAAATAGATTATCTTCCAGAAGAGTGACGATTGATTGAAAATTTCTTGCATTGGACTGCATTTCTTCAAATAATTTGCTTTGAAATATTTATGAAGACATGCAATTAGTTCAGTGACTGCGAAAGATACGAAACAAGACACCGGTACGATCACTAATAAGAATACGAGTTTGTTTCCAAAGTCCATCAATGAATCAAATTTGAAGCAAAGCTTTGTTAAACAGAAAGTAATGTTTGTCAGAAAAGTGAAGAGAACCCAAATCTCAAGCCATTCGAGTTTTGGTTTGACTTGAATTCCGAGTTTGTCGTTTGGATCTGAACTTCTGTTTCCGAATCTCTCAAAACTCAAAGAATAGAAATTTGGACAAAATGTGTCCAAGGACCAGAAAGTCAACTTTAGGGGCTTAACCAATATAAGAGTCTCTCTCTTCTCTTTCGAGGCCATGTAAACGACTTTCTCCTGTAGCTCATAGAATGTTCGCTCGCCATTCCTCTGATTGATAACTTCCATGCCTTCGAGGAAGATTGTGGCATCTAATCAAAAGATCAAATGTTTTAAAAGTGCAGTCAAAGTTGTTTTAATTGTCATGGATTACCTTCCTTTCCGTTGTGAATGGCTCGGACGTGAGTAATCGGTGGTAACCGCTTTCTTCGGATATAATCAACAATATGACGATATTCTACACCATAGCACCGGCCACAAGTCTTCTCCATTGTGGAACAGTTGAACTTAAACGTGATAAACTTGACCCGTTGAGGTTCTTGCTTAGTAAAAGTGATTATATCCATTGTTATGGATGTGCTGTTGATTTTAAAGCCATTTTCGGGACTTTTGAATATGAAGACAATTTGAACTCTTAGGTCTTCTTTGACGATCTCTGTCGGTGTTATTCCTTTTTGAATGACTTGTTGTGGTTCAACTCTTTTCTTGCACAACCATCGAACGAATATGCATAAGACAAAAATGCCAAGAACAATCCACAACAATATAATTGCTATTAAGTGCTGGTCCATATCTGAAGAGAACTATGAATTCAATCGAGATTATCGAAAACTAATACAAAATGTAATCCAAATCTGACTCATAATTTAAAATTCAATGAATTGTTTGCGCGTTTTTATGCCGTCTGATAATCGAAATTCATGTGATATATCGCTGAAATGAGTCTCGCGCTTGGCTTTAATTATTATTGCATAACTCCAACCATAATATCTTACAAATTCTTCTCTACACTTGATTTTATTAAAGATTTTAATTTGGCTACATTACTCTATAACTGAAAGCTGATGATAAAGGTGACAAACGAAATATTATTTTTTAAAATTTAAATTCAATAAATGACTGAATAACTGAATGAATTGTTTCTAACTTACACTGATATTTTTATTATTTGAACGATTTGATAGTTAATACTTCTGATAATTTTACTTATTTGGGAATAATAACGGTTGAGTTAAAGGGCGTTTGAATCAAACTAAAAATTACTGAAAGTCTTTGATTGTGAATATGCGTATATTTAATACAATTTTATACTTTTGTTGTTGTGGATGCTGTCGGAAGAAGAGGAAGGGTAAAAAGGGAAAACAAAAACCAAGTGCTCAGAATGTAAAGATCTCAGATAAAACAAAATTGGTCTCCGAAGGCGTCAAAATAGGAACATTTGAACAAAATTTGGATCAAATTAAAGATAAACAGATGATTACAAAAGAGAAACTGAAAAATGAGTTGAAGTCGGCGTTTAAAGGAGGAAAGAGCTCTTATTCGACTCAATGGGCTCCAAAGCACAGGCATAAGAAAAAAGAGACGATTGAAGAACACAATTTAAAGATCGTCAAACAATTTTTAGATCATAAAAATTGTAAATTCGATCGTTATTTAGATTCCGGCAATTATTCTGACGTGTACAAGATTCACTATAATCCTCAAGACCAAGATATGGCGCTAAAAGTCATAAAATTAGATAAAGTCGACGAATATTATCGGGAAAACCTTTTACCGAATGAATTAAAAGTTTTACAAAAGATTCCAAATCACGAAAATATTATTCAAATTCTTGAATTGAGTGTTCGAAAGGACAGAATCTTTATATTTATGGAATTTGCCACAAATGGTACGGTAACAGAATGGCTCAGAGATAAGGGAGCCCTCACCGAGAAACTGGCCAAGTTCATGTTCAGGGGCATTTTAGATGCAGTCCATGCTTTGCAAACACTACAAATAGCACACAGAGACCTCAAACTCGAGAACATTTTATTGACGGCACAATTGAATCCAAAATTGACAGATTTTAGTTATTCCATAGAAGTGGATCCCGCACACCCTCTCTCTGACCAGTTTTGTGGAACTTTGCCTTATTTTGCGCCCGAATGTCTTCAAAAACTACCACATAATCCTTTTATATCGGACGCTTGGGGTCTTGGTGTTTGTTTCTATATAATGATTAATGATAGGCTTCCCTTTGCGTTGGGCGATGACTCCCTTATGTTACAACAACAGTTGAAAAAAGAGTGGTTTTTCAGAAAAAAGATAGTAAACAACTTATCTGATGGACTTAAAAACATCATCAAAAGTCTGCTCGAACCTGATGTCAAAATAAGAGCCACGACGTTTGAGCTAAAGAACAACCCTTGGTTCAAAGAAAATCTAAAATCTAAGATATAGACAAAGAAAGATATAGAAACTTATTTCTTTTTACTCTAATGATTTGAATAAAATCTTTTTTAACTTCAATTAAATTAATGAGAAATAATATGATTTCATAGACTTTTTGATACAAACCTCTTATCTAATTTTAATCACTTTAATAATAGCATTGAAATTCATTGATAAATTACAATCAAATAAATGTTTGATAGATACTATTGAAATATAACCATAATTTCAATCCTTAGTCTAAATGTTAGCCAATATGAGTCAATACAATAACTTTTTCGGCGATAAAGTTGTCATAATTACCGGTTATTATACCTATAATTTAGTCAATCAATTATTTTTTGAGTTAAATGATTGATTCTTATAAATAGGTTGCATATCAGAAATCGGTCAAACCATTGGACAAGAATTTGCAAAACTAAACGCAAGAATTGTTTGCGTAGATATAGATTTTGAGAAGACTTCAAAAGTGTGTAAAAAACTTGAATCGGTTTCACCAAAGAATTACAGTCCCCTTCAAATAATCGCCGATTTGTCTAATGCTGAAGATATTAATCGATTAATTGGGGAAACAGTTACCAAATTTGGACGAATCGATGTATTGGTTAATAACGCCGATGTGTTACAAACACAAAGCAGTGAAACGCCTTCCGCTCTGTCAGAATTCGATAAAATAATTTCTGTCAATTTGAGAGCGAGTTTTCATTTGTGTAATCTATCGTTCAAACAATTGTCAAAAACTAAGGGTTCGATCATCAATGTTTCTGCGCTCAATAACTTGAGATTATCTGTTAGTTACCATTACTACCACTCATACACTCAGTTGGTTCTCAAACTTTATTTTTAGAATAGTGTCAGCACTTCATATAACATATCAAAGGCTGGTTTGGATGCGATGACACGCAGTTTGTCACAAGAGTGGTCCCCATTTGGTATACGAGTCAATAGTGTCAAGTAAATAATATATTTTAGGTGTAAAATCAAATAAAAATATGAACTTGTTGCTTTAGTTTAGGTCACATTTTGAGCTCTAAATTGGACGAATCGATTCCACGGTTATTATTAGAAAAATTATATCCGATCGGAAGATTTGGTCGACCCATTGATGTGGGAAATGCTGTCGTTTTCTTAGCTTCTAATTTGGCCCTCTTTATAAATGGTGTCAATTTAGAAATAGACGGCGGCTATCATAACGTTGATGGTCTGAGTGGTGCTACTCTCGCTAAACAACATCTAACTACTAATAATTTTCATATAATGTAAAACTACCGTCATTCACAGAATAGACTTTTCAAAATAAAGATAAACAATGTTAAATAACTATTTTGTTAAGATTTTGAAACATTGTAACCGAATAATTAAAAAGTATGGTTATCCTTCAAAATTTCAAATATCTTTAAGGAATGAAAAAAATATTTAACTTCCGGAAATTCCTTAAAGAATCTTGTTAAATTAAATTTTCAAAAGTTTAGTATCTAATGTGAAAATCGTATGTTTTAAAATGAAAACTACCGAAAAAAAAACTTTTACTCGTTGTTAAACTTAATTTATTTATTATTTAATAAATTGATAAAAGACCTCAAACCATATAATTCTGTTATCAAATAATTTAGTGAATAATCCAATTCACAGCACAACACAACTTAAAATGAATCAGTTTTAAAATTTATAAGTAATTTTTAAGTAAAGCGAAAGAATTAAAAATTTATAACATTCTGTTCTCAAATTGTTAGTGAATTTTCTTCATTGCATCCAAAAGTAATTGCATTTCACCTGAAATTAATATAAAGTTAGTGTTTGGGCTAAAATTAGTTAAAATAAAGATTACTCTGAATATTTCGGGCCACAGATTCCAACTGAACCTTCGAGTCGAGAATCTCTACGCTCTGAGTGTAAGGATTATAGCGAACAGTAAACGGACGCGGAATTGAAAGCGCAAACTCTCTGTCAAATGCAACAAAAATAGATTACATTTTTGGTTAAAATAACGTTTCAACTTCTAATTGACTTTAATTCAAATTACCTGAGCTTTTGCTGAGAGTCATCAAAGCTTTCAGCCAAGAAATAGATAGGTTGGTACTGGGTAATCGGGTATTTTTGCTCTCCCGTCACATATGGATCAAAGTTTTTGATTATGGGTTTACCACTCAAACAGTACTACAGAGTAATTCAATCAAAATATTCATTTAATACTAATTTAATAATTAGGAGAAAACATTTTAATATTTTAGCAAGGGGCCTTTAACCCTACCTAAGATCGAAAACCCCCATAGAAATTATGATCACCCCTATAGTTTAATTGATTTAAAACTTTGGAATTGCCCTCTAGATTCTAAAACCATCACAGCTCTAGAACATTTGATTTGGATGCCCTATTTGTATAACAATTGATATGATGGCCCATCATTGATGGGGTCGATGCAAAGCCATGATTTAAACTCACTTCTAATTCTCCATAACTAGAGAGAAGTCCTGCGCCATATGCTTTAATTTTGCCATTTTGTTTGCAGAGTCCAAATTCGACTGTAAACCAGTAACAGGTGGCCAACTTCTCAATATACTCGTCGGGCGCCCCCAAACTAGCCAAACCTATCTCTTGAGAAAACTTTGCAAAACTGGGATCAGCAAAGAGTGGTGCATGACCCAATAGTTCGTGACACACATCCGGCTCAGGGGTGTAGAGTGGCATTGACGGGTGTCTTATATATTGAGTCGTTTGGAATACTCTGAATGCCAGTCCCGCTAAAAAGTCGCGGGAACTCAACAAACCGGCCACTGGTCTCAATGTAAATCCGGTGCAGTCTATTTCCAATCATATTTTATTAGTCCAAGATCATTCAAATAAAAATCCCAATAATATTCAGACTAATTTCTAATTGTGATTATATTTGTGATAAAATTATTTTATTCTAAAAACTGAATACACAAGAATTGTGCCTTAAACCATATTTAAATGGAGTGAACCTAGTTTTATTAGATTGATATGGATGATTGGATATGAAAATTAAAGATTTGTAGTTATTTATTGTAATTATAACGATTTATAATAATTATTTAACTGTAATTTAGACATTATTTGGGAAACACTCATACACTGTATTTCCAAAGTGATCAGATTCCTCATGTACTTACTAGTTAAGCCTAATTTGACGTTACTTGATTGAACCTGATCTGACAAAAACTAAATTATAACTTGAGGATTTTGATACCTTTGAAAATGTAATTGGGGTTTGTAAATGTGATTCAATTTATTTGAGTGTTCGCTGCAAACAATTTAAAAATTTTAATGAACAGTACAATTGCTTCGATGAATGCCTTCAATGAATGAGATTTATCTCTGACATTTTTTGAAGAATGGAATTATCTCAAAGTTAGGGGAAAACTAATAAAGTTTAAAACATACCTTTCAAGAAATTTGAGACGTCTTCCAATTGAGGAATATTATCGGCCCTATAACCACAGTTCTCAATCATCAGTGGAAATATATGATTGTGTTCACGACATGCGTGAGTCGGGTAGAGCTTAATTAGATTGTTAAACACTTTACTCCATGTTTCCACTTCCCTTTCAGAATATTCCACTCGAGGCAAAGGCTGTCCACTGTTTTTAATAAAAAGAGATCAAAATTATTATATAGTTTTAAATTAAATTTTAGTCAAGAGAAGCTTGGTGATATTGAGTTGAGTTTTAAAATTGTTGACACACTTAAAGTGAACTGATTTGCCCTCAAAATGACTAAATTTCAGAATAGCTTTAAAGGGAATGGAGTTTAAAATCGATGCTATCGTTTCTTACTATTTGTAATAAAATGCCAAATCAGCGAAGTATTTCCTTCTGGCCCTGTATTCAGTGTCTGTGAACCCCTTAATCAATTAATGTGAGAAAAATATGAAAATTATTATGATCACAATATTTGTTCCTGCTATAAAGTATTACTAACGGGATGGTCGCAATCCAATTCTGATCCATAAGAGAGTATATGATTTGCAAATCGATCCAAATCTTGAATACGATTGGGAAACCAGGGAACGCTATCTCGGTTGTAATTCTGATCCCGAGATATTATCTGTAAGTAATGCGTCAATTCTTTCAAAGAATCCAAAGCTGTGTTCAACTGTCCATTATTTGAACGGCACTCCACAAGGATTTCATAATCATTTTCGAACCTTCTTGAAGAACGAGATTCAATGCGACACAAATTGATTCCATTGTCCTTAAAATTGTCCGGTTATTAATAAGTAAATCAATTATTATTTTAATTACTAAACTTAAATAATAACTACAAATCATTAATGTGCAAAGGGAGGGGGTAGTCAAATTACCCTCTGAAATTCGAGCTCAGCTTGATTCTTTTCCTATAAAAGCCGAGCAACGTCGAGTTCTGCACATCACTGACTACATATAACGTTAATGATTTTGATAAATTACCTTGAATATTTGAAGAGCATCTGCTAGAGCACCAACTTTTTCTTTCATAGAGAAAATGATGTGAACTGTGCTGTTCGCGTTTGAAGAATCCATTATATAATTTCCACTCTTTCTTTCGGGTCGTTTGGGTTTAACGTCTTTTGGCTCATTACTCACTTGAGAGCCACTGATTAGCTTTAAATGTTTAATAGATTTAACGATATTTATATCAACACGTTTTTTGACTAAATTAAATATGTTTCCAATATTTTGATTCGTTTAAGCATTTTATTGGATTAGTTTGGAAGCAATCATTGCTCCACTTTTTCATTGCAGACAAAATATCATTCAAATCAAAATTATAATTTTCTTGTTCAAATAAAAAGACTAACCAAGGTTGTATTATTGAAATAAAAAACAAACAAAAAATATAATGAAAAAGCAACCATGCCAGTCTTGTTCCTAATATGTTTTGTTCTCAAATTTCAGTAATTTAATCTTGAAAACTAGATTAAGACAGTTTATAACAATGTAAACTTATTTAGAACAAAATTTAGGCAAAAATATGAACAAAAATCGGGAATTTTGAGCGCTTTTTGGCCGTTTCTGTATCTATTAATATTTGAACTCGCGTTCTTTGGTGACATTCTGGCGTGACATTCATTATGGCGAAATTCTTATTGTGATACTCATGTTAATGTTTTATCTTGATTTTAATTCAAATGGAATTTAAAATTAATTTAAATATATGTTTGAAATATAATTGAACACTATTTTAAATATGCCAGGGACAAATATATTTAGTATATTTGAAAATTATTGGCTTAATTAAGCCAAAATCAAATTATAAATGGGTTATTAATAATAATGAATTATAGTAAATCATTTTTTACAAAACCTACATAAAGAAAATACCTGTATGAAGAAAATCTCAACATGGCCAAATTAAGGCCAACACGGTTTTTAATTAATAACTGTAATGAATAATTCCTGATCAGCAAATTGAGTTAGCCTAGGGTTAATTCTTTCGGCTAATTAATGTTCCTTTGAATTTCCCGATTTAGTCTCATTTTAGCTTAAAATTGCGATTTTCATCGGCAACTTTATCACATTTTTCTGTGGCATCAACCTCAGTTTACTTCTCCTGTATTTAAACAAAGGTTGAAAATTATAACATATTTGGATAAATGTGACTTTTGATTCTTTGTTGATGGTAGCCCAATTGACAAACCTAACTGTCTATATCCTAATACAAAAATTCTTCTAATTTCTTATTTTGGACCGAACTTTAAGGAATGTGAAATCAGATAAGAATTCTTGCGTTTGTGTTATCATTAATTTAATTTAAGTTTAAAATTTAAGAAAATTAACTGTAAATTAAACAAACAATTAAAAGTTGCAATTTTTAACCGATTCTTAAAAATTATAAGCAATAGAATAAAAACTCACCAAATTTTTATTAATATTACTCTCTTCGACAACCATTTCTTAATATTAGTCTGAAATTAAGAAATTATTAAAAACAAGTGATTGTATAAATTGTTGACAACCTGTGGAAGAATCAAAAGACTCTTTTCCGAAATTCACTGTTTTTCGATCTGATATACGTTCGTAAAGTAAGAAAACCTTGAGTGGGGTCACCTATCATAATAGCCTATGGGCTGTTCGCATATTTATTGGTCTTAAACAGGATTTCCCAATATCTGGCGACACATCATTTCAGCCTTGCCTTCAATTGACACTCAATAAACAGCTCTTTATTATAAAAAAGAACAAATTAGATTTTAGTGAAATCTGAGACAACAAAAAGGAGTAAATTATTTTTTTTAAATGTCCCAGACAAAAAAGTAGCTGTAATAAAGCTAATAATGGATGGAATAACTATTTAAGTATAGGTCAAGGAAATCACCAATTGAACTGATGTAAGCTGAAACTGATGTTGCCTTGCACATAATTATTCGAATTCGTTTAATGGTAGTAAAGAATGTGTAATACTTTTATTACCGAATAACTCTTAATTAACATTTGAAATGAACATAACTTTTGGCTGATATCCAAAAATTTATTCAGATTTTAAAATCACGGATAACCAAGCTCATAGGCTCTAAGGGGGTGGGGGGTCTAGTTTGGGAGTATTGTAAATCTTCGAACAATTTTCAAGGGTTCGGTCAATTTTAGCTTTGTAAGGCCATAGCCGCCATAAAAGGAAATGCCCGATTTTGAGCATAAATTCGTGTTTAAACGCTTAAATCAAGTTTAAATTGACGTTAATTTGGTTTAAAACAGTTTTTAATTCAATCGTTTTTGGCTAAATTAAAAAAAAATTGCCAAAGGAGGGAAAAAGGCTTTGCGTGGCGGTATTTTTGAGGGGAGAGTTTCCTCATCCTTTCAATTTCTATGGGTATTTCAGGGTCCTTTCGGTTCCCTCTTTAAAAAAAAATGTCTGAAATCTGGAATTTACGTATTCCTTGTTTTTATAATATAAATGAAAAAATCGATTTTCATTAGAATTTTAGAAAAATACCCTTTTGAATTGAAGAAGTTTAAGTTTATAATTTGTAGTTATAAATGCAAATATAAACTGACTAAATATTTTATTAATTGATTATATAATAAATTTTTTAAAGACATAAAACTTTTTGTAGTCTGTCTGTGAAGTAAACATTTTTATTTCAAATTTATAAAAAAAAATCAACTAAACATAAGAATTTTGACCTTGCCCATTTCTGCTCTTATGTTTGTTAATATTCTAAATGTGATAAAAGTTTTAATATGAGATCATCACTAGAATTATATAATCGATGAGTTGTTATATAAAAATCATTTACTGAATAACAAGTAATTTGAGGCTAACTTTTTGGCATACTTTATACTAATCACACGTTTTAATGGCTAGAATAGATAAATGTGTGATGTGGGCACAGTTGCCATGGAATTGGTTGCAAGATTAGTTGGAATACCAACTGTACAGAAATAGAGGATCGAGAGTATCGGCAAATACTGCGTTCTATACGCAGAAGCGATGTCCAAATCGATCGGATCTCATTTTATGCCATAAATAAGATCGTATCGCCTATTATCTGATCTGATATTTAGCGAAAGCAAACTCAAAACTTAAAGGAGTAAACAAAAAGGAGGATTCTTTAAAATTGAAACGCATTTACAATAAAAATGTACTGGCTTCTTGTTAAGATGAATGCCATATTATTTGATTATCAACTTCTTCAATAAGACATCAAAAGCGACGATTCGTTTTGGATTTGAGCCAATACTCATTCGGTGAGATATTTCTCATAATTTATTATATTTTTGATAAACTCTCCTAAAATTCCAAACACTAGTAAACAGAGATTTCAAGTTAAAAATGATTTGTTATCCAATCAGTCATATGAATATTTATAGGAATAGTTTTTTCTTCATGAAATCAATGTAATATTCAAAAGTTTTTGTTTTCATTTTTTGATTAAATGAGTAATTTTTGTTGATGACATCACTTTTGATTTAAAGGGATTATTTGGGTTAAATATATACATGTTTTATGAATTCAACAATATTAAGCATTTGTATTGAAGAAATCTTCCTGGTGTTTTACGAAAATGTCGAATATCTGAATAATTAAATATTTTTACTGAGAATGATAATCACCCACGCCTTTTTCTATATGTGCACTATTCTGTTGCATTCAGTTTCCAATGAAATAACAAAATTCTTTGCAACGAAACATTAGCTCCGATTAAAAGAATATAGGATTCCATGAACCTTTCATTCATCTGATTCCCAGATATATTAAATTATTAGTTAAGCTCTTTATAGAACATAACTTATCAGAATAGTTTTTAGTGGATTTATTTGAAGGGAATGTATGGTTAGACAGAACAGGTGTTGTTTTATGTAATTTATAATATGTTTTATCAGTTCAAATGATTAACGATTAGTTGTATGCTATACGCGACTAATCAAATGTGTAATTGTATTCTTCATTTACAGGAATCTGTTTGAGAGTTGTCTCTATTGCTGTCATTTGTCTTACGATATGAGTTAAGACTAAAGAGATTTGATATTATGTTTGTCTTAACGGAATCCGAAAAATTATTAATAATAATAATCGCATCGTCTTTATTCTTATTGAGTCTCATAATAACTATTTGTTTTGTATCTCCGGTTTGTTGGCTCCACAAATGTTTTCTCGGATCTGACTCTAAGAGAAAAAAGGGTATTAAAATCGGATTTCCAACTAAACAAGTGCTAACACAAGAGTCAAAGCACTTCCAGCTGTCAGTTGTACCACATTATGGAGCCAACAGTGAAAATAATTCCAAAAGCAAAACCAAAGCCACTAATGATATCTCTTTAGTGGATCAAAATAAGGCTAAACAGCAGTCAATCTCTTCGGATTTGGAACCAATCAAACAAAATACAGGAAAAATAAAAATTGAGACCAGATATGAAACTGTTTCCAATAACAGCATCCAATTGTATATCAAAATAGTAGAGGTTTGTGATCTCCAACAGAGAGAATATTTGGTCGACCCTTCCTGTTATGTATCAATTATATTGATTGGTCTGAGAAATAGACGCCGAAGTCTTATAAATAAAGGTATTCACAAATTTTTAGGTCAATGAATAAAAATGAATTAAAACTTTATTTAATTTTAATTGATAGCCATTCCGAGTGCATTATACCGAACGGTTACGGCTAAGCGATGCCTTAACCCTGTGTTCAATGAGCTGTTCATCAGTCAAGATCTGCCCAAAAGTGTTCTGAAGGACGGAATATTGAAGTTTAAGGTTTTTGACGACGAGAGATATGCTAACGATTATTGTATTGGAGAAGTGACGCTTCCATTGAAAAAATTGGACAATTCCTCTGACAATTTAATGAAGATTTACAGTCTGTCCAACAATAAAGAGGTATACATTATTCATCATATAATAGTATAGATTCTATACTATAGAACTTCAGAGTTAACATCATAAAAAATTACAAGAATTGTAACCTTAGACATAAATTTTAATAAATAAACTATTTTTGCAATATTCTTTAAAAAAC
>JAQGAR010000338.1:0-16759 GCA_034697865.1 Oribatida sp. | reverse complement strand
GATAATTGTAAAATTTTTAAATCTGCAAATGTTTATCAAGTTTGGCCGTTCATATTTATGAAGGTTTCATAATTTCTTATTAAACCATTTTTGAGATATTTGCTTTTGAAATTTGAAAAATTCAAATCTTTAAAAGGATCTGGCGCTAATTTGGTTTGACTTAGGAAAGTTCTGATTCGACTTTTTTGTAGCATTTTTGATGGGGAATTCGAAACAACTTTGCTCACGCAGATTCTAAGAGGGATCCAGGGTCCCATAGAAACCCAGCAAGGTTCTTTATTCTTCTCGTTCTAAAGAAATGTTTACTCGGTTAGCATTGAACAGCACAAATATCAATCGATTGTGTATTCATAGAATCCACAAACCATTTGTCTTCAATGGTATTCTAGTTTTGCATAGTTCGCAATATTGATTTCATTAGTTTGAGTCGATTCGAGGAACTATTTGCTCGACATGTGATACAAGTTTTGGTTTCTTTCATTTGCATTCTATTTATTCAAAGACAAAATAAGAATACTTTTGTAAAAACAAACGACTCTTTAGTTGAGAAATACCTTTTTTTTTATAAGTTTCGTATTCATATGGTTTGGTTGAATAAAAGGCCCGGTTTTTCCCATTTGTCTTCACAATGGTTTGTCAAAGAGAATCGAAACTGAATATCAAATGAAATATATTTATTGCAAAAACATCTTAATCTGACAAATGTATATCACATAAAAACTGTCAAAAATAAGTATTTCTATAAAAGTTTTCTCAAAACATTAAATTTGGCTAAAATTTTCTTCAAAATTATTGATTTAAAATAATGTTTCAAATATTCAAAGGTTAGGCTTTTGTTTTGAAAAAAAGATTAGGAGTAGAGCTCAAGAAAATGGTATTTCAGCCCATTTTCTCTTTTAAATCCACGTAATGATTGAATGTTGAAAATAGTGAACTACAGAATAAAAGGACGCAAACCATCAAATTTTTAATATTAAAACAAATATTCTTTGCTTATGATTAGGACTTTTCAAAGAAACTCTTGAAAAATAATCAAATGAACTCTAAATGTAATAAATTAAATTGAATTATATTGTGTTCATTCTTTGCGGGCATATAATCAAATAGAGTTAAATGCAATATTGAATTGAAGAAAGCCTTTGATCCGGTGTTAGAACTGTGGCTTAAACTCGAAAATCGTATCGATTTCTCGCTTTTCAGGAGTAGTGAAGACAAGCGCACAAAACGGGTCCTATTCATGAGAATCCCCACAGAATTATATATTGGAAATACTTAAATAGTGAATACATAACTGCATCGGCACTTATAATGCGTTTACATAATGTGCTCCTTATATGACCTCCCATTTGGTCCCAATTGTCTCAATTCCTTCCCAACAATTTACAACCCTCTTATAGATAACGGAACTTAATTTTCTGCCGTTTTTTATATTAAACATTTACCAAAACTATTGCATTTTTAATTCAGATAATTATGTAAATTAATATCCAGGCAAACAAATTACACTTATATTCATCAGCAAAAATTTAATTTACATTTTCAAAGGATTATTAGAAAAATTTTCAAATGGAAAGCCTCTGAGAAAATCATTTACATTTTTTTGTGTTTAATAAATGTGTTTATCTTTAGAATTGATTAATTATTATATTTGAATCAAATTAATTATTTTATGCAAGAATCAAGAATTTTAGACTTAGGAGAAACATAATTATAGAAACTAATGTTACTTCACTTTACTCGAGTCTATTGTAATTTGAGTTTTTCAGGTGAAGTTAAATCGACTAAAAGCTAAACATTAATTATATGAACGAAAAAATGTGAGGCAATCATTGATTTTCTCATTCATTCTTTCGCATTGAAATTAAATTGAATAAAGAAACATCAATTTAGACGAAAAGTAAAGCATCAAGATTTTAAGTGAAAACAACACAACACGTAATTTAAGCGAATCGACCTGTCGCATTTTATTCAAGTTTGTCGATAATTCTTGGCCTTATAACTGGCGGCATATTACAAAATTAAGGGAAGGCTTCACAATAACTATATTTCGGATAAGAAATTTAAATTTATATCAAAAATAAATAAAATATTCGATGAATATATTTCTCTTATAATGTGTTCTCCGAGTCTTTGACTTTATATTTATATTATTCAAAAGAGTTTGTTCTGAAAAATATTGAAATAATATAATATTGGATTCATTTTCATCTAAATGTAGTCAAAGAAATCTACAGTTTTTGTATTCATTGACTGTTTTTATTGGATTTTTGCACAGAATTTTCATAGCGTAGACTCATGTCGTGATCGAGGATTTCATATTCACTGCAATCAATCAATAGAGACCTGGAATAAAAAGAAAGAAATTTTTAGATTAAAAAACACAACTTGGCAATCAATTGAAAATCAATAGTAATCAGTCATTGATTCGGTTGTGTTTTGTCGTAAACCTTTGCTATACATATCGTAACATATTTTCATAGATATAGATATCGACTGTAAAACCATTTTATGTGATATTAAATATTAATATTATATTAAAATGAATCTAACTTTTCATATATGTGATGATAACCGGATAACTTAAATATTAAGCTTAAAGTTATGAGAGGAAGGCCTACTGGAAGGCCTACTTCTGTTTGATATCTGCGATGGTTATCAAAATAATAATAAATAGCAAACTGTTTACTCAGAAGAGATTCAGCGTTACGTTACCTCCACTTTACTAACGAGTGCTGATCGTTGACTCAAACTCTATCTACGAGTAATTTATAATTTAGTTATCTAGGTAATATATGCAAGAAATGAACAAAATATTGTTCTAATAGAAGGGAAAATAGTTAAAAAGTAAAAGGACATGGTTTGCACTGAAAATCACTTATGATCTCAATGAAAACATATCATTATTCATCATTTAAGGCCTGATTAGGCGCTCCATTTCGCGTCTAATATTTTATTAACTGTTCCAGTAGCTTTTATATGAATTAATCCCTTTTACAGGACTTCACTCAAATACAGAGTTCTATTGTCCGCCTTTATTGACATGTTTTCGACGTTAATATTAGGGCTTTCATTAAAATTTCATAAATAATGATTGCAAAGTTTTGACTTAAATTCTACCGAATTTCTAAAATTAAAACATTAATGATATTAATTTAAATGTATTTCCACTAAATTCCACGAAATTTTTCAATGAAATTTGAGCCAACTTTGCTATTATATTCTCGAGATTCTTGTTAACTCTCTGCTCAAACGAATAATACAGTATAATGTAATAGAAATGCTTTCATAAATACAAAACAATATTATTAATAATTGAATTTCTTTTCTTTATTATTGAGAAAAATTTTATGCAAACAAATGAATGAATAGTTTATTTCGTTTGTATGAATAGAAAACATTATTGAATTGAATTACTTTCAAATCTTTTTGTTTTATAAATAGATTAATAAAACAATGTTTTTGATGAAATCCAATTGGTATTGATTGCAGCGAAATAATATTTGTGGAGCACTCGGCAGCGATCAGGCGTTTCAATGTGAAACTTTTTTCACGTTAGTGCCAATGGCTTTAGCGATGCCTAACAGTCCTCTCATTCTATTATCATTTTGTTTCTGCTCTACAGCTCTGTGTATCCCTCTCTTTATTCCAGTGTAGTGATCAGTAGGTGGGGGTCCAGAGTATGCACTTTAATATCTTCTTCATTGCAGGAAAGGTATTTTCGTTCATTATTTTCAATGTGCACTCAATTGCCGATAGTCGTCGTCTTCACAAATGTTATACTTTTTTGTCTACTATTTTCTACTTTAGTTCTAACGTTGAGTTCGTTCATCATTTGCAGAGTTGCGTTGAGATAGGTTTTCATCTCTTAAGTAATCTCGAGATACTTTATCTCATATTTTTATTCCCAGAACTCCTGAGAATAGTTTTGGTCGTAAGCTCTTAAAAAGTTTCTTCAAAAGTGCAGGTCTTTCCTAACAGTAAAAGTATTCTTCATGTTATGAATGAGTAGAATATATTGAAGCATAACATTCATCTCAACGATTGAATTTGTGACGAGTGTTACCCTAACAGTCTAACAGACTTAACACAAGAACACAGTTTCACTTTTTATTCATTTCTGATCAATAACTCGAAAGCAAATAATATCTGCAATACATTAAAGGACTTCCACTTAAGTGCTTTAATGTCTCAAATTATTATAAAAATTGAAGAATATTACTCAAAATATTCACAATTATTAGCCCATTACTTAAAGTGATCAATGTTAACCAACAGGAATTGCCTGAATTAATCTAGAAGCTTTTCGATTAATTCTTAAGCCTTTCTTAACTCATTCAATATGATATGTCACATATCATATGTGTAATGAATTTTCTTATTATTTTCATTTAATACATTCCTCTATACATTTCACACAATCCTCTATAAAACCCATAATAAATAAAATCAGTGAAGGGTAAGGCCTTTTCTGCTCTCGATTTGGGCGATATTTTGACATATTTTTTATCCGAAGCTTAAAAACAGTTTTTCAAACTTTTAGCTCACATTTTGATAGCATTCAAATTAACGAAATTTGCATTTTTTCATGAATTAGAGTAATCTTTTTTAGCCTTTAATTGAAATATATTGAGTGTTATATCAGACCCTATTAATGAGGGCCCACCCTTTTTCGTGAATCCATTGCAAACGAATAATCCAAGATATAAGTTTTGTGGAAATAATAATGATATGAAAACATTGGAAAATCCCTTTCATAAAAGATTAAACTCGTTCTCCGAATGTGGACACAAAACGAATCCAATTTTGATTTATATTTGAACCAAAAATATATTAAAACATTTTTTGATTACATTCGAAGAAAAAATGTTTTCTATAATCAATAAAATCCCAAACGAATTGTGTCCAAAAAATTTGGGAATTTTGAACCAATTCCCACGGGTTTGGGTTCAGACGACACTTTCTATTGACATGAAGCTAACGAAGCGATCAAATTCATTACATAAATATTGTCTTCTCTTATAAGGATTAGTTTTGCTTGGATTCAATTCACGACAAACATTAGAAAAGGGTATAACTTTTGATGTATTACCTCTGCTTTGGATCAGTTTCTATATAATTCTTTGATAGAATAATATTTATCAGACTTTCATAAATTATATCCAAAATTGTTTTATATCACAATTTATTTTTATTGTCACAAAATTCCGCGATATTTATTCAGAAAACATAAAACAAAAGTTATTTGGACCAAACACCGTTTAAAAACTAATATTTCTCAAACTATTGAATTCTAGAACAGCGATGCGGAACGGGATATAGTTCCGAATACTCAAAATATTTTGGTTTTCCTCGATGGGACTCCCCAAATTTTTTGCCCGACACTACTCTCAGCTCTTAATAAAAGTTTGAAAATACTTCAATGGACAGATATGAGGTCTTCGAGGTTTTGCGCAATACACCCTGAAAAATGTTTTTTTCGCCTCCTGGTCAATGACCTAAGCATCACTGATCTTTAACATATTAATTGGTAAATATTTAGATCGAGTCATTCTGTTTTTATTGCCTGAGTTACGATTGATATTGCATTGAGGAGAAGCCTATCATATGGTTGTAAAAGAATGCTTACGGTTAGATATATGAGAATTGAGAATCTTCTTCTCAGTGTGTTTGAATTGAACTAATCTTGATAATAGTGAATGTGATGACTTGAAAAATGAAAACAAAATAAAATTGTATTACTTTAAAGTATCTCATCAAATAGAAGAAGAATATCACGTGATTAAAAAAAATTCCCAGTGAGATGTGGGGTCAAACAGTAGTCTTTTATGAAAGATGTTAGTGTGCTTTGCTGTGCAATTCTACAAAGTCGATCAAATTTTAAATGAATTCAATCAATAATAAAGTCTTTGAAGCACATGATGTGGACTTTTACTAAATATTTGAAAAGTGCCCCAAAACACTATATTTGTTGTAAATTTATAGCTAACAGTCTATTGAACACTCTATGAGTTGAACGTATTTTTTCGATTCAACTCAAAGTATTCATCGATTTTAGAGCACAAATGTATACAATAGAACATCACTTCTCCCATGTATTATAAATGGGATGAAATGTTCAAAACATTGCCTATAAAATAACAAATACTATCACATAACCAAATTTATAATTCATCCTCTATTGATTAATCTCTCTCTCTCTCTCTCTCTCTCTCTCTCTCTCTCTCTCTCTCTCTCTCTCTCTCTCTCTCTGATTTTGAAAATTTAACTGATTTCAACCTTAATAAACAAGATTCGTTTTTAAGAATTGAATAAAATATTTTAAAGAGAATCGATTTTAAAGAGATATTAAATTTAAAAACTGGTTTTGACTTTATATTGAGTGAGTGATTTTCATTAGAACCGGAATGTCAATCAAAGGATGCACTGGTACTCGTAAATGATACCACAAAAGAGATTGCATTGGCTTTCCAAATTGTAATACCTAACATTAAACTGAAGCAAAGCACTGATGGGTTGTAAAAACCAGAACACTGTTGTTGTGAATGAGTGATGTGATGTGCAGTGGATTTTATTTTACATCCGTTGCAAACAAATTGAATAAAATTAGTTACAAATCGAATAGTGATTCTCTTTTATTCAATTAATGTTTTTCACTTTCAAACCATTTGTTTATTTATTAAATTTCTGTTCAGTTGAGCCATCCTTTAAACACAAAATCGCTTTAATTTATTTTTAATTGTGTTAGATTACAATTTGTCCCTTTATTCCGTTAATTGCATTAAATTCTTGTGTTTATCAGAATTCTTGTGTAAAATAAAAACTTTATTTATAAATAAGCGACAATTGGATAAAGAGATAAAAGAATTGATGATATGATGAGTTGTAGCGTATTTCTTGTCCAGATATATTATTTTTGTTGATCTGGATAGTTGCTATCCGTGTGTCATATTCTTTTGTCACGTGAACTCCACCCCGTTACGCTTTTATATGATATTCGCAAAACATTCTTCGAAAGGGAGGAACAATACAGAATAAAAATGTAGGTTTTGTGGTAGATATGGCTTAAGAGAAGGCAACGGTAATGTTATGGCATATCAATGATATGATGCTTTGTGTTCATAACTAGTGATGTAAAGAAGTTATTGTTAGTTAAGTTATTGTTGCGTTTGTCTATTGATGAGCACAAACTTCTGTCAAACTTATAATATCTAATACATCATTGCTTCCGAAAAAAGATGGCTTTCAATGGCATTAATACACTTCGCGACCATAAACCTAATCTCTATTCATCTTTTGTATGAATGTCTAAATTTCTAAAACCATTGAATTTACTTTTCATATGAAAAATTTAAGATAAAAATTTCACTCATTATTTGACATTAAAAAATGTGAGATAATGATCCAATCCATAAGTTTTAAGTCAGTTATTTGATCCATAGCTTAACTCCCGGTCAATCATTGATTATGAAGAGAAAAACAAAGTCATAGTAATTGGTTTAAATGACAAGAGAGTCAAAAACATGAATGTCTGTGCAATAAAATAAGTTTTGGATTCGTTGCCAAACATTAGTAATATCTATGAAATGTGTTATTCTTTATTAATGTTGAAGTGGACGCCTTCTCACATAAAACTAGAAATTTTTATGCTATGCTGTGAACAATACATAAAACTTGATTGTATTTATATTGAAGTGCTGTTGACTGCCAGATATCACAAAAATATTGTACAGTAATTGTATAACATTTCGATCCCAAATGAAAGCACAGAAATGGATGAAAAAAATAAATTGAATTCAGTTTTGAGTCATTGTTTGCTGTTATCGCCGTATCATTGCTTTTTGGTTTGGATTTTAAAGTCATTCACAATTACTGGCGAATGATGTGTACGAACAGTGCTATTGTGTGTGCGAACGAATTAATTGAAAGAGTCATTAGATGTTCAATAAAATTCATTGGAGTGCACACACACCACACATACATAAGGCACACTCACAAATTGGCAAATCTTTGTCCACATATATGTTATGACATGTTCTTCTGTAACACTATTTTGCGTTCATGTCTTTGTATGATTGGACGCATTTCTTGTATAATGTGTTAGTCTGATGTGATTATGATATATTGATATTTTCCTCGACTACAGTGCGTGCCTTTGCATAATAAGTGGCGAACCAACCATTCACTATGAGCCGACATATTCCAGTTCTATTCATATCCCTATCGCAGGCTTTTGTTCTTCGTGTTCTCCTCAACAAAATGTTTGGTCGCTCAGGCATTTCAATTTGCATAACACCGCATACTTTATTACTTGAATACCACTGCCTTTCGCTCAAATTCTCGTACACTTTACCAAAGAGTCATTGAAATTATAGAAATTCATTTCATTAATCAATCATTAGTTTAATAATTGACTTAAAGGATAAATATTTTGTGCAATTTTCGAAGATGAACCAGAATAGTAAAGCATAAAGGAATTCGACTTTTTGTCATGCTTAATTAAATTAACTCTTTCTCATAATCACATTTATGTTTGACTCACACAAATGTCTGTATTCTGGTATCGACTCATTCAGAATCAGTGCTTCAATTGTGTTGTTATGAGTTGGAGTGGAGTCCACGATATCTCTTCTGGCGGTTCACATTATAGTGCTTTCTGTTATTTGCATTCTCTTATTATGATTGCAATGAAGATCCACTTAATGTTAATTTACAGCAATAGTGCGGCTCATCTCAAATCACGTGATCTTTTAGTTAATTAACAGCGAAATATCGCATTTTTGTTATCAATTTTGAGTAGAGCCTCTATTTTTGTTAAAAGGCTCTAAAATTACTGATCCCCTGATTTATTCCGTTCTCTACTTTAATGGGGGCTTAGAATTAAATTTAATAAATCAAATCAAAAGTTCACTTTAACTTTGAGAGATATCAGAGAGTTTGAGAGCACAGAATAAGAGCAGAAATAGCAAAAGTAGAGTTGAGACAAATGTTGAGTTTAGTCCGGAATTGTATTCTTGAAAAAACTAGTTTTGATTAAATCGATTGTAATATAGTTAATATATTTGATTGCTTTATCATTGATTCCAGTGATTTACACCTGATATGTTTGATTGCATGCGCCAAAACCATGACAACTTTGCTGGTTGTGCTGGCTCATAATGGCATACAACGAGCACACTATTAACACCCGCGCCCATATTCCCCAGCAATAAATCAGAAAAAAATATTATTGATTTGTTGCGCACCTCAAACATAGCACGCGCTCTGTGGCAGTGCTCTGGCATTAGATGGCTATTACTCTGTCGAAGGCTGTCTAACACAGAGCTCAACTCAAACTCTATTTCCACTCTTTTCTTCCCTAAGACTGGTCTATCATTTATTGGTGTAAATCGCGTTTTTGTGCCACAACTTTATACACAATAATAATAGAGATCCAGTAGTTATGGACGGAATCCACTAAATCATCGAATTCACACATTTACCAAACTATAGAAATGGGAAAAAGTTGACGAGTTTTTCATCTGGCTCTTCTTCTATGTGTTTTGTGAGCAGCAGTCTCTGTTTGTGCTGTTTTTTAAGTGATTCTCCAGTGAATGTGTGCTGGAATGCCATCACAAACACATTTCTTAAGAGTTTAGCCTTTGAATCAATTTATAGATTAACAACTAATGTAATGTAACGTCACATCTAAAGCAAAAGAATCAATTTTAAAGGTAAGTTTATTCCTATTTTACTGAATCTCTTTTTATTTCTTATTCGAAAACACATTCTCTTATAAAATATTAGACAATAGCTCTGTATGACTGTGCGGAACGGAACAGTTGGCTTCGTTTCGCAATGAATTAATTCCGATTCATTTATTTCAATATATACTATAATTAACGATAAGAAGAGTGAAGATTAGAATAAAGAAAAGCATATATAAAGTATATTCTGTTTTTGTCAGAAAAGGTTTTTTTTCTCCAAAGACTTAAGTTGTGTGTAAGACTACAGTAGCTCTGGATTTGTATACACAAGTGATGACATTAAAACCCAATACAGAAGTAGAAGAGAGAAATGCAATCGTTTTTTATTTATATTGATATTTGTGTTTCATTTCCTTTTTGTGATATGAAAAGGCAAGAAACCAACTGAAAGACTCAATTTAAGACTTGTTGCATAAGAATTGCAAGGGTATATTACAGTCCAAATAGGCTTAATCTAATGTCTCACTTCAGTTCAATTAAATTTTGTTCTGATGTGAGCCATAGCTCTCCTTTTGTATGTTTGTAACGACTTGGAGTCAGTAGTTTTAAGGGAGAAATAGACTGTTCTTTAGTGGCGGTCAATGAAACAATTTGGTCGTTTCAATTCGCAACGTTTCTAATGGAATAATAAATAAAATCGACGACAATATGAATACCAGTTTTTTTTTATTCAAACGATTCGAAAATACTTTCAGAATATTTGTGTTATATTTGTTGTTTAACTCTTGTTTTTATTGTGAAAACTCTTTTAATAGGTTTTGGCGTTTCGTTCAAATCGATTGCTTTACAATCAGAGTCCGTTCATTTGTGGGAAAGCATGTGTTGTAATGATTTGTACCGATTCATTGATAGGTTAGACATATGTACTACTTTGAGTCGGTACGAATCATCCCATTCATGCATTTTACTCCAACTATCGATTACTTCATTACATTTGAAGTTCTCATTAAATTCACTTTTGAACCAAATATTTATTTGAAGCTAAAATTTTTGTTTTATTTGTTTTTTATTAAGCATATGATAATAATAGTTTTGAGCACATCAGCGCACACCATAGTTCACAACTGGAATATTAAATATGCTCTAAATTCTAGTGGGCTCACCATTTGGCTAATCAGTAAAATTAATGCTCAACCCTTCTATCGACAAATCAACTCAATTATTCACAAATATTCATTCATATGATAATTAGTAGGAAGAGTTCACTCAAATGTCCTTTCTTTATTTAGATATCACAAAGTATCCAAGGATTATTTGAGGAATATTTGTTCTTTTAGTCGCCATGAAGTGATTTATTAATTCTTTATTATTAGAGTAATGACTGAAAACTTTCATTAAAAGCATTGCATTTAATATACATCTATTAAGTCCAGAGGATTGCCGTATAAACCAATTGTATTTCACAGCAATCGATTTATTTCTATGCCATTCAGAATTAATATGAAGTAATGTCATCCCCAGGACTCAAATTTTATTTGTTTTCACTTTCAACAAATTGTTGGCATTTGTAACACATGAACGAACATCCTTTGCAACAATTTTGATCCAATGTTTGATTTTTGGAGAAATGCGGTTTTAGGGTCACTGTTAAGAATTCACACACTTTATTACTTTTACCGAATTTATTTAATGTATAAAAACATTTTTGTGGTTTTGTTTTGTTGAATGATTCTCTGAGGTTACCTTAGTTTCCTGTATTTATATAAAAGTCATTGTACATCCTAAACTTGTACATTTATTAAATATCATTTAGTAATCTAGGTTTTATTTCAGAAAAGGCAAAATAAAGGTCACCAAGCTCTGCGATCTCAGAAGGACTTTTAGGATCGAGTTTATGGTACCAGAAAATCTTCCCTTGGTGATCACTACTCCAAACTAATATATAATGCATTAAATTATTGAGTGTTGGAGAGATTCGAGTCATTACTCCCTATTCGACAGCGATTTCCATAAAATTAAACGAAATATTAATCAGTCCTTAGATCTCATTCTTAATAAATCGAAGAAAACATATTTTATTCAAAAGTTTTCTCTTTTCAAAGAATCTTTCATTGAATAAAATACAGAAATTGTTTTAATTATATTCAATATTGAATTGTTTATAACATATTCAATACCGGAATAGCTATGCATTAAAATGAAAAATCACTTTTGGTTGTGTTCATCCCATTCCTATCCATTCCTATCCATTCCTTTCCATTGTCTTTTATTTATTCTTATTTTGTTTCAGAGCTAATGTATAAACTAATGCCGGAATGACTTTGATTTATAACTGAGTAAAGGATTCTTAAGCCATATCTCCGACACATCAATGATATACTATTATATCGATTCAAAATTATAATGCGATAAATGACAATAAATGACAAGATTAACAATAAGTAAGCCTACACAGATAACTTATCTTCACTGTCATCACGAAAATCTAAACATTAGAGGATCAGTTGGAATGTCTATGTAATGGTCGAGGAGGAAAGTGCTGACCAGATAAGCGTGAATGTGAGAATCCCATTATTTTAATGCTATCTTCCTTACAATGTGCTCAAGCTCGTTTGCTTTCAACTCTAAAATATGATCATTCAACTCACCATATGTTCTTATTATGTAATTTTATCGAGTATTAAATTGTAACCTGCTTGCTCATATATGTACATGAAGTTCAGTTGTATAAAACTAATTAAATGTTTTCAACTTTTGTTTACTTCAATTCCGAATTAAATAAATAAAAGGGTCTGAAGGAAAGGCATTCCATTAATTCGAGACAAACAATGATTTGCGATTGAAATGGAAATGTAAGTAGCTCAATTTAATTGATTTCGAGTGACTTTAGCGAACAAAATGAAATATTCATAGCTTTGCCATTAGTTTGATTCTCATAATACGATTGAAAGTCACAAACATTTTTTAAAACCCATTTTAAATTCTGATTCAAAATCAAGGTAAATTTTATTCTATTCTATAAATTTTTCTTTTGTAGCATTCTTTAGAAGCCCTTCCATTTTGATTCAATCACAAATGTTGATAAATATTTCAAATATTTCCCAAATGTCTATAGAAAAGGTCTGCACTCGAAAAGAGATAAATTTCATCATAACTATGCCTCAGATTCAAAGTGATTTATAGCAATCACTTGATCATTGATTGAATCTATGAATATTTAAACGACTGTTAGAAAAATTTCGTAATCTTTTAAGTGATTCTTCGTATTTAAGTGATATTCGTTTGGGGGTTCCCTCGAGCGCGACAGGGGCATTTTCAGACTTTTCGCCAACAAGGAGATTTTTGGTGACCCCTGAACTCAAACTGTAAACCTCCCACCAGAACCCTGAGCTCGCCTTCTTTAACGATCTTTCATATAAACTCTGAGGGGATTTGAAAAGCTTCTAAGATTAAATAATTTTTTACGAAAAGCTTTGAATTTAATGCAATTCCTTAATTCAAAAGGAATTAAAATTCTGATTCAGTCGCTTTAAGACTACATTTGTGAATAATTTAATGAATGATTTTAGTGAATAACCTTTTCTTATTTCTATCAGGAAATTTCTTTGTTGTCCAGAAAAAAACCATTAAAAGCTAAATGTCATCTTGATCCATTTAAATAAACTTTTATTCCATATTTACCCCTCTTGAAATATAAAAATATTATTCAAGTTTTAAGTATAATGGTCATCTTTATTTAACCATCAATTTTGACAATCCTTCACTCAAAATAAAATTTGCCAGACTTTAACTGAACAAAGTTTTGATACCAGGTTAAATTACATCAGAATTTCCCTAATGATTTCATTATTTCAAGTGAATTATAAATAATCATTAATTAATGAACAGAAAATCATTTTAATTTTTAAACTAATTTTATTTTTTTCGTTTTCGAAATTCCCTAAAATAACCTCAAATTTTTATTATTTCATTCGATATTAATAGCAATTTTTAGGAGAAAAGGCTTTAAATCAGTTATGAAAAATGGTAATCAGTAGTTAGAATAAATAATTAGTCTAGGTGATTGCAGGTATCCCCAAGCTCGGCAATTTCAGAGAGATCAGGAAGATTTACTAAAATTTTGCCAAAAAACCTAGAAGGGATCAAGGAGGAGAATCGTCCATTTTTGGGGCCATTTTAACTAATTAACCTCCATTTTACCACTAAATCCGTTTTAAATTAAGGAGAGTTTCCTCGAGCGTGATCAAGGAGGATTTCAGTTTTTTCGCCAACAGTAGATATTGGGATAATCCCTTCTTGGGGATCCCTGGGTAATTGCCATCACTGATTAGTATCGCTTGAAAAGATATTTCATTGCAGGACTTTTCATTTGAAACTGATTTTAGCCTTACTAGTACATACATGTAAGTTTGCACAAGTATGTAGGTTTCTCATATAAATCATTCATTTCAATCACAAAATTATTTATTCATATTGATAGTTCCTGAAACTCAACACTTATGTTCGATAGTTATCTCAATCTGATTAGTTAAGAGAATATCTGCAATTAATTTCATAGTATGGGTCAAAATATCCCTTCTATTTTGCCTTGGCGAAACAACTCTCAATATTTTTGAAAATCTATATCATATTCTGACTATATTTCGTAAATTATCCTGATAATTATCCTAAGGGAGAATTTTCGGTCATTTCTGGAGCTCAATGGATATTCCCTGATGAGTGTTCATCTTGGATACCATCGATTTTCTATATACTCGCATTATATTGTTTAATATTTAAGAATTACATTTCTTTGAAGTTCTTGTCTTTTGGGTATATTTTCTTAATAACTGAGAAAAATTTGAATTTATTTGAGGACTAAAACCTTTCCTGGAATCGATTTGACAGACCTCTGGATAGTATGAAAGATCTATTCGAACATTAATAAAAGGGAATGTATATTAAAGCACAGGAGACCATCAAAAGCATCCAATTCTCGATTATTTGATAAAGTTTGGAGTTATAGTGAATCAAAGCCTAAAAATCGACTTAAATGTAGTGTAAGTCTGGTTTTATGCTTCCCTGCAATTCAGCAGAATTTCATTTTTGAAATTATCTTATATTCAATATTTGAGTGAATCACTAAAAATATCAATTTTCGTCACACAAGTCGAGCGAAAAACTGTCAAAAAACTAAATAAAATTTTTGTCACATTTTGTGATATTGTTTGAGAAAAGTCTAATGTTTACAATAATTAAGAGCAGAAAATGAAAAATTCTTTGTTTGTTGAAAAAAAAAACTTGAGAACAGTTTTAATGGCTGTCGGAATGTAATGAAAAGATTATGTTATGTAAGGGTTGTCACACATATAGCTATAAAACCTGATTAACATAATTCATATATCAATATATCATCGCTTAAAAAGTTGAATACAAAAAGTAGAGAAACGTTATAATAGAGTTAAGAGTCAATTCCTGGTTCTTATGATCTCCTAAATGGATAAAACAAAGCCTTTGTTCCATCGATTGAATTCTCGAAGCGATTCCTTTCAAAGATAGAGAACAGAAAAATTGTTCACAAAATCACTTTAACAATCGATAAGAGCGGCAATTATTTGTGCAAACACTCCGCTATTTTTGTTGATTGGACTCAATTAGAGAATCAATTAATTAAATTCAGACAATATTTGTTTTGCAGACAAATTCGCAAAATACTAATCAGTTTTTTTTATAAATTACATTCAATCGGTTATAAATATAACTCCAAATATTTTCTATCGATCTATTATTTTTGTGTGATTTATAGCGTGTCATAAGAATAATGAGAATCAAAGGATAAGAAAAAGAAAACATTCCTGCACAACTATCTTCCATACCTCTACCTTATGTCTGCCTAAAAACAAAGATACATTTAATAAATATTATATTCAAAATTAAAGTTGTCATGCTAACTATTTTTCCAAAAATTAAAATTATATTATATTTTTATAAAGTACTCAAAAGTGATGTCAAATATCTTATAATTAAAATATAAATATTTAATGCATTCTAACGAAAAATTACTTCTAAAACATCTATCATAAATAATTACTTGGCCCTATGTTTGCGCGGTTGTCCGGTAGACTATTAGTTTTGAGGCTTTTATTTTCAAGTAAGAGATCCGAGTTTATTGGCATTCAATGACTGAGCACTGACTAAAGGATCGTTTGAATCGTTCAAAAAATAACTGAAGTAAAAGGAGAGAAACGTTTCAAAAATAAAAGTTGAGTTCCATTTCGTATCAAATCCAAGTTTATTTTGCATTTAATATCGATTAAAATATTGATCTCATGATAAAAACAAATCTATCGAAAATATATTCTTTGAGTCAACCCATCGCTCAATCGATTGGTTTTTGCCCAAAGAATATAAAGTATATCTTTCAACAAGTCTTCACTTAAAGCAATGCATAATTAGAGTGTATGTATTAATGATTAGAATGAATGAGAATCGAGTAAACCTTTCGATCTTTTCATCCATAATAAGAAGCAATAAGTGTTGTGAAGGCGTTATTAGTCTATTACCGGATTAACTCATTAATCATTATGTGATTGCTATAGAGCCGACACTTTTTCAGTTTTACATTAATTGTGTTTCATTTTTTAGATTCATTGCTCGTAAACCAAATTAAACACACAAAGCGAGTGTCCCCTCATTTTTTCACTGAATTAAGCGAGCAGATAAATTTTATATACTAAATTTTATCTCTAATTAGATATTTTGAGCCAACCCTTCGCCTATTATCTCATAACTTATTAACTGATATTAAAACAGATTTTGTTAAACAATTTCTGAATGTTTTTGTTAGAAGTCATTGAGGTTTAGTTCGAGTTTATTTAATATCTTTTAGTTTTTCGAAGTGAATGAAAATCTCATTCATTTATTTTGTTAATTTATAGTCCGGTGCAATAAAACACAAGGTTATTAAGAGTTAAGTAAAAATACTGACAATTAAATGAATGGACTGTCAATAGTGTAGAATATGGATCCGCAAACTTTTTCCCATTTAAGGTGCTCAGCAAATTTTTTCAAAGTTTCCCATAAAAATTGATTTGAAA
>JAQGAR010000337.1:0-16772 GCA_034697865.1 Oribatida sp. | reverse complement strand
TTCTGGCCATTTTCGGTACTTCTGGCCGCCATTTCATCCCCTACCTGATCCCCACTGAGATCGAGTTTGAAAATTCCCCTGAATCCCCCCCCCCTAAGATCGAAGACCATCCCTGTATTATACATAATATCGCTTTGATGGATAACTGATTTTCTAAATTATCCGGCAATGACTCAGAACTGACTTATTTTTATAGTGCTTAGTTCATGGGCTATGGTGGAAGTTTGAAGGGGAATGTTGAGTAAAAATTGTTCAGCATTTTTTAGAAGGGTTAGGTAGGTATGATGGCGAAATGCAATGGCAAATAGAGGGGTTCTATTCGGAAGCAGTTCAGGCAGAGTTTCAAAATTTGCTCCCATCAGAGGGTTTTGGTCAGAGGTCCCTTGGCAAACCACCATTTAAACCTCAAAGTAATAATTTGTTTTAAATATTGTATCACTTCTGTAAAGTTACCGGAAATTCAATTCATTAGTAAACTAAATGATTAAAGAAAATTTAAAATAGTTTAGATTAAGTGACAATAATTAAGAGAGTTCAAATAGAAAACACACGAGGTTAATGTTAAAATCAGAATATTCAAGTTAATAAAAGAAACATGTAAATTACAATAAAGTTTAGGCTAGTGTTTCAATGGCTCGTGATAATTTGTGTGTCTACGAACAATGATATTTATTGAATGATTTGAGTGTTTATGAGTAATTTGAAAATAATTTCAGTGATATTTAAAGACTTGAAGTTCAACACTTCAACACTTAGTTTTTTTGAATCAGACTTTCAGTTTAGTGTTAAACAAATGATATCCAATGAAAGTATGAAATGAAGGAAAGCCTCCAAACTTTGAGCCAATTGGAGTGCATTTCAGTTGCCATCAATTTTGAGGCTTTCGAATGATTTGGAGCCAAACGATGAGACAAACGATTCATTTGTAGACACATTTCGATAGTATTTTCTCTTTTATTTGATTTTAAATTAATTTAATTAATAATAATTTCTTTAAATAGTGTTTTATTAATTACTCTGTAATTGATTTATACAATTGTTACGCAAACAATCAAAATATTTAACAAATTAATGAAGTATTGAACGAAGAGTCAGTTATTTTGAAAGATTTTAATTTTGAATTTTCTTTTTTTTCAGATGTCTTCAAATGTTTTGAAGAATTTGAACGATTGCTATAACTTTAACGATGAGAACAATAGTGACAACAAAACTAAACCAAAACAGAGGCAAAGGCTCCGAACCTACAGTTTGACCTCAAAGCCCACCAAAACTCAGTCTCTGAGCTCTAAGTCCAGGGATTTGCCCAAAAATGTGAGTAAAGAGAACCTGAAGCGGGACTACAAATGGCGTTGCGATGCCTTCAAAGAGATTATCAGTTTTGCCGTTTGGCTGAATGACATTCGCGCCGATAACCGCTCAGCCATTGACTCAGTTCTGGATCTCGTCAACAAACATATGGCCGAAGACTGCAATTGTATTACCATTTGTTCGTCTCATCTGTTGATCGGAAACACATATTTGGAGCGCTTTTTGTTTAATCGAAGGGAATTTGAAAACAGAATCATTTGCGAAGAAAACAAAGAATTGGAATCAGAAACAACAGAAGACTCGAAAGGAGCCAAAACTTCTGCGATTAACGATATTCCGTCCAATAAAGAGAGCAAATTGGAGTCCAAAATATTTCCAGATTTGGTTCATTTGAATAATATGACGGCCCTATTAGCGCCTTTGGAACAAGCGGTCGACCACTGGAAACAAGCGTTTGAGTTGAGTCTAAAGATGAAAAACGAGCGAATGAGCGAAGACGCAGTCATTGGATTTAAGATATACTACAACTTGAGTTCAGTCATTCAAATCTATTCGTTTTACAATCAAATCGAGTGTCGTCTCAAAACTGCAGAGCTTTTAGACAAATATTGCCGACACTTCGGCTCTAAATTATCGGAAATCAGTTTAACTGGAAACTATTATTTAGTGAATACGTATTTAGAGTTGGGTTCGACCACCAAAGCGGCCCTCACTCTCACACGAATACCTTACGAGTCAGGCAGCAATTCATCCAATTTTCGATTACCCGATACTTTCGGCAAATCACTCAATTTGTTGGCAAAATGTGAACTCGATTTCATGTCGGGACAAAAAGAAAGAGCCGCGAAGACGTTGAAGAGTTTTCTAGAATCGGATTATCTCCAAAAGTTGACAATAAATCGTTATTACGTCAAAGGATTGTCTCTAATAATGGCGACAAAGTTTACTTCAAAAGACTTTGATTTTAGCCAATATTTTCAGGAGTTTTTAGAACCGATTCAAATGTCTGTATCGATTCTGAAGCGCTGGAATCCATGGCTCTCTACATCTCCCAAAACTAATAATGAAAATCAAATGATTATTTCTGGAGATTTGGATCCCATGTGGTATAAGTTTGCGGTAATGAACTTCGCATTCGACTCTATGCAGATGTCGTCCAACTTCTACGCCAACATCGAAATGCCGATCGACACTGTCTTCTACTATAACGCAATCTTAAAATTAGGTCGACGTTATTGCACTGCTGTCCGGTATGTTCTCTTCATTGAATCCACAATTTTCTTATTGTTTGTTTTGCATACAGTCTCTCTAAATTACTTGTAATCGGTTCCCAATTGGATGTGATTTGTGATCACAAGTCTTCGGCGCAAATTAAGTTATCGAACGCTTCACTTTGTCTTAAATCGAAGGGTTCATTTGGTTCTGAGTCTGTGTTTCTCTCACAATCTTCCGTCTCAACCATATCTCCAGAGACAAGGAAAGCGATGGGAAGTAATTTTCTATATCGGAGTCAAAGTCTCAAAAGTGATCCCGAAATTGAAACCATTGAAGTGAATTCCAGTAATTATGAAATAATAGAACCTGAAGATTGCGAACACAACAGACCCTCCAGTCTTTGGGATATACAGAGAAAGTTTCAACGAAATAACAATTCAAGTGATTCCGATGACTCCATTCGAGAGATCGGCCGAAATGTGACTAAAATATCTTTCGATGGAAACGATTACCCGAAAGGAATTCTTGAATTATTCTTCGCTAAAATCGAAGTCGATTTGCAAAAGCTTTTGGTGGACGAAAGCGATCCCAACTATATCTTAAGACAAATTAATGGTATGTTTAAGAACTCTTTTGAAAGCTATGCTTCTAATGTTCTGAAGCAACAAATCCAAGAACTTCTCAGTGATTATCGTTTGGAAGAATTGCAAAATAATTGCGATTATTATAAAGCATTGAAATTTAAAATTTGTGAAACAATCGCTAAAATTCAGGTTCAAATCAAAGAGTTTAGGGGTGCCATCAATACATGTAATCAAATCAGTCATCTCTTTGCCTCTACTTATGAACAGCGCATAAATCAGTCAAATTTGTTATATTTTGAAGCATTTTCTAAATTGCAATTATATAAAAGTGAGCACAGCATAAGTGACAGTAGAGTTTGGATCGAATACAACAGTTTTCTTGATATGTCTTCAAATCTCGAGCCATCTGAGAGTCAATCATTGACCCCAACCCGTTCTCAAAGCAAAATCAAGTGTTCAGTTCCAAAGGCTCCAAAACAAAAGCCATTAGTAAACGAGGAATTCCAGGATTATGTGACCGCTCTTTCGAATCGCAATTATGAAGAGTTCACAGCGAAGACCTCTAACCATAAGAATTCGAAAATGACATCCAGTTTTAAATTGAATTTTGAAAACGACACAGAATTGCGCTCCGTTTCAGTGAATGAGTCGATCATTACATCTGAGGACACCGTTGGGGACCGCATCACATCTGAAATGCCATCAAAGCACAGAGTCATTAAGAAACCATTAATTACAGAACGTATGACCCGTTCCCGCGCCTCCAGTCTTAAGACCAATGACTGTGAAAATAAAAATAAAACGCTGAGTCGACCCAAAAGATCAATGGCTAAGTCCTCGAAAATGGGATCCAAATCCAGTCAAGTAATAGATTTGACACTGATCACTGATTTTGACAAAGAATTAGAGGAATTGGATGAAGTCTTCTTCGATAAACTATCCCTCAATGAAAATCTGCCGAAAGAGGACGAGTTGAGTTTGGAGTCAATAATTGCAAGTTTGCAACGAATTTTCAATTTGATTGCAACGCATCCGAAGTCTAAACTTTACGTCTCTATTCATAAACTATTGACCGAAATTTATTCGATTTCGGATCAAATAAATGAAGAGCTTATTGGATATCACTTTTCGGAGTCGATTCGTTGTACTTATAGATATAGAAATATATTTATCGCCGAAAAGAAGCGAAAACTTAACAAAAGTTCAAAATATGATTTAAATTCGATATTCTTTTCCAACAATAATATTGAAGCGAAAAATTCGTCGAAATTATTCACCGATTGTTTGCCGACTGATTGGAGAATAGTTCAAATAATGGCCGTCGAAAATGATACTAAAATTCCAGAATTAATGGTCTGTCGCTATCAAAGCGGTAGAAAACCGGTATATCTTAGGATAAAAAGCGATCCCCAAAAGGTTAGACTTATTATTAGCCTTTTTTCATTACATTTGACTAAAATTATTGCAATTCTCAGATAATCAAACACTTTATGACACATTTCGTCGAAATAATCGACAGATCCAATGCTTCGATTGTCAACAAAGACAGGGAAACCTTTTGGCGTTTGAGGTATTCCCTCGACGAAGAGCTCATGATTTTGCTGAACAGTGTGGAGGATACATGGTTTGGACCCTTTAAAGGCATTCTCTTCGGACAACTCCAGAGTCAGAGCTATCACAAAATGTGTCGAAAACTGCGATCATTTGTATTTGAAATAACCGAAAGAGAACATTTGTTTTGTGTGAGTGAAGCCCTTCTGGGAGTAGTGGTCGAGTCGTTGCCTCTCCTCAAATATACTGAATACAGGGCTGCTATGAAAGTGCTTTTCGGGACTCCTACCGATGATTTGGTTAGAAAATGTTTTGACAAATACGAGGAAATGTTTTATGAGGTCTTTCCTATTGATAACAAGGAATCAATATTCAAGTCATACCATTTATCACCCGTTGGATTAATTCTCGACAAATCATTAGATTCTTTTCCTTTTGAGTGTTTGCCATCACTTAACCGAAACAATCAGTCGTTATTCAGAATGCCTTCACTGAGAGTACTATCACTTATGTTCAATACATTCAAAGACAGCGTTTATTCCAAAGGTTTGGATCCATCCAAAGTGTATTATGTGTTGAACCCGTCCGACAATTTGGCCAAAACTGAAGAGTTCTTTAAAAGTTCTTTTCTTTCAATGAAAGAGTGGGAGGGGGTCATAGGAAAGCCTCCCAATCCGATGCAACTCAAAAATGCGTTAGATTCGAAAGAGGCCTATATATTCTTTGGTCATGGGGCGGGCGCCTCCTACTATCGGGCAATGCCCGATGGTTTGGACGGCTGTACAGTTAATTGTGCCTCCGTTGTCATCGGTTGCAGTAGTGGTAAATTGTTTTCCGACGGCAAACAATTGGAATCGTATGGAACTTCTTATAGATTCCTAATGAATGGGTGTCCTTCTTATGTGGGCGTTCTTTGGGACGTCACCGATAAAGATATCGACAAGTTCTCAGATCATTTATTGAGTTATTGGTTCTCAAAATGGAAACCAGATCTGAATGACAGCAAAAAAGTGATGCCAATCACAAACGCCATTTCAATGTCCAGAACCCACTGTCGACTCAAATATCTGATCGGTGCGGCGCCAGTTGTTTATGGTTTGCCTCTTTCTATTCGTAACTAAAAATGATTCCTTTCGTCATATATTATAAATATTTTAGACTTTTATTGTTTATTAAATCCTAAATATATAAAAACATAAGAATAGATTTTTATTTTTATAAATTGAAAACAATTTATAATTCAATTGTTTGATATGAATATTGAATTCACTTTAACACAAATCTATTTGCAAATCAAGTTTTATGAATCAATTAAAAGTTAATTAAATTTTTGCTCAAATAAATCAATTTTAAGAAAAGAGAGGAACAGTTATTTGTTGTTTTGTTTGTGTTG
Source organism: Oribatida sp. (assembly GCA_034697865.1). Lineage (NCBI taxonomy): Eukaryota > Metazoa > Arthropoda > Arachnida > Sarcoptiformes > Oribatida sp. The sequence goes on along the minus strand of JAQGAR010000337.1, from coordinate 10,721 downwards.
AGACAATCAGCTGTTTTCTAGTACTTCACATGTTTTTTATTTTTAAGTCAAACCAATTGTTATGTTATTTAAATCAGGTTTCAATCGGATTTGTTTTACTCGATTTAAACAAATCAGAAGACATTTTTCGAGGCAAACAATTTTGGGAATCGAGACTTCTTGTGATGAGACGGGAATCGCTATAATCGACACAAACGGTCAAATACTTTCAGATGTTTGTCGCTCTCAATTGAAGACGCATTTATCAAACGGAGGAATCATACCTCCGGTGGCGCGAACTCTTCATCAGCAATGTATCGATGATTGCGTCAAACTTTGTCTTCAGAAGGCAGAGATCAGTGCAAAACAATTGTCTGCCATCGCAGTCACAGTGAAACCGGGTCTTCCTCTATCATTAGTTATCGGTAAAAACTATGGGAAGGCGTTGGCTCTCAAATATTCGAAACCAGTGATACCTATCCATCATATGGAAGCGCATGCATTGATGGCAACCCTCAATAACGACAAACTCGACTTTCCATTCCTCACTCTTTTGATATCTGGCGGTCACTGTCTTCTGGCAATTGCTTCTGATATAAACAAATTCAAATTATTGGGCAAATCCATAGATATAGCGCCGGGAGATATGATGGACAAAATTGCCCGAAGACTTCGACTCAAAAATTTAGGCCCACCTTATGATCAGATCTGTGGCGGAGAAGCCGTTGAGTTATGTGCAAAGAGTGGTAACCCTTTTGCATACCTGACTAACCCGAATAGGTACCCGCTCTACACCTCTTCTCTTAGAAGCTGTAACTTAAGTTTTACTGGTTTTCAATCAATGATTGTTTCATTGATTGAGCGCTTGGAGAGAGAGTCTCACTTAGAACCGGATCGGATTTTGGTCGAGGCTCACGATATCTGTGCTTCAATTCAATTTGCGATCACATTTATGTTAATAAAGAGACTTCAGAGGGCTTTCATTTTTATCACTTCTAATGATTTCTTTGAAGGAAAGCCAATAAAACTAGTGATAAGTGGCGGCTGTGCTTCAAATCAATTCATAACAAACACAATCAAAAACTTTTGCCAATCAGAAGGAGTCGATGTCTTTATTCCCCCAAAGAGTCTTAATTCTGACAACGGAATTATGATTGCATGGAATGGTGTTTTAAAATGGATTAATCGACACAAATATCCAGAATTAATCCTCGACAACAAAGAGACGATACAAATGCTCGACATTTCAGCCAAAGAACCGTTTGGAGAAGATATCAGCCAAGAACTGATTGGACAGCATCTCCAGTGTGAAAGTATTGACGTCAAACAATTTATTCAAAACAATTGATTTCAATTTAAGAGACAAATTATGGCCAATTAGTTCACTTCAACATCTTCGGCGCTTCGATCTTAAGACGGGAAGCGATTTCATTCTGAGTTCAAATTCAATACTTCAGTCATTTTTGTTTAAATAATTAAAAAGATATTGATTTACCGCAAATGTAATCTGATTGATATGATAGGCAATTCCTCCCTGTGTGTCACATTTTTTCATGTGCTCTTTTTCTGGATCTCCAGCTACCATCACATCTGGCTGTCCCTCTACCGGCTCCTGATTACGACAGGAGTCTATCAGATCTGACATTCTATCAGTAAATCCGGGAGCAAACGATTCCGGGTCTATTGCTATGAAACACTGGCCCTAAAGATTTGGGCTCTCATTAGATTTGTAACAAATCTTTATATTTTACCAAATTAGCGATCGTGTGATTATCAGACCATTTGCGCACATTTGGTGCCATTGCAGACCCTGAAAGAACTGCAGTGAAAATCTCGACCATTGCCGCCAATCCATAGCCTTTATAACCGCTTGACTTTTCAGGTCCTCCCAAAGGCAATAATGCATTCAATTCTTTTGGTTTAGTTATTTGTTTGCCATTCTCATCGATTGCCCAATTGTCTGGAATATCCTCCCCTTTCCTGTCAGCAATTTCAACTTTGCCAAGAGCTACAACCGAAGTGGCCATATCCAGAACGAAACTGTCCCCATTATTGGCCGGGGCTGCGACTGATAGTGGATTTGTGCCGAAAAATGGTTGTTTCCCTCGAGTCGTGGCCACTAATGGCGAGGCATTTGTAAAAGACATTCCCTAATAATTGATTGATTGAGTGAATTGAAACAAAAATCGAAAGAATTATTTTTCAGACCAAAAGGTTTTGTTGCATCGCTAATAAACTGTAGAAACCGGCGATTCCGAAGTGATTACTTCCTAAACAATATTTATATCAATATTTAAGTTTTATTCAAACAAATAAGACAACCCTTAGCCACAACCCATCCAATGCCGGCTTCTTTAGCCTTTTTAATGGCTAAATCCATACAGAATTTGCCGACAACGGGTCCCAATAAGTTGTTTCCATCGACCCAAGCGGTGGCTACTGTTTCCTTCAAAACAGTGGGTTCAGTGTCTGATCGACACGCTTTGGTGCCGATATCCTCCAAATAAAGTTCTGTTATATTCAACCAAAATCTCAATTTAAAACTTAATTAAAATAAATAAATGCCTAATCGGTTGAGGCCATGACTGAAGTGTCCCCTATAGTCTCCCGTCACCAACACCTCCGCCAAGGTTTCGGCGTGAGATTTATTAGTGCCGACCGCTACCATTGCTCTTGTAATGAAAGACTTCATTTCATTCAAACTTATAATTTGATAGATTTGAGACATTTTATTGCAATTCTAATTCAATTTCACGAAAATATTGTTTTAATAATTAAAAATCAAATGACTTTCGGAACAGAAATTTTATGAGCAATGAATTCTTTAAATGTGACATTCATTCATCTGTTTATCATCTGGTATTCGTCCTTCAAATGTTAAAATAAATCGGTTTTAGGATTAACTGTTCAGCGCTTTAATCAAATTTTTGCGAATTGAATGCATTTATTGTCTAATATTTGGTTATATCTTATATTTGACTTTAATCTCTAACCACATCATAGCCAATGAGAAACACTTAAAACTTTAGTTAAAAGTATACTCAATTAATGGACACAATGTTAGAATTCTTACTTATTGTTACTAATTTTAATTTATATTCATAAGTAGATTTAAGAATAGCATCTAATTATCTTATCCTGTATTGATAGAAAACAAAAGGAAAAACTAATAAATTAAAAACATTTGAATCCTAAAAAGATTTCTATTAATCCGTTTGTCTTTACGCATGTCTTCAAAATTTGAACAAATACTATCCTAGAACTAATTTCGAATAATTCTTAATATTTAGTGCAAAAGTTATACAGAATAACAACTTTTACAGAAAAATCAGAGAAAATATTGGATTTTTAAACAATTTCTGATAAAAAGACTGTTGTTTAAGATGTCACGTATAATATTATTATCATTATATTGATATTATTTTCCTCAAATATTCAAGTACAATTATAACTGATTGCAATTAATTTAGCAAGAAAAAGCTTTTTCCAAATGATAAAACATTAATTGATATGAAGTCAATTGTTTGAACTTTTCATCATTTTGTAGTAAATCAGTTGAGAACTTTGAAAGCTTTTGATTAGAATTTAGATTAAATGCCTGACAATTGTTCCCATCATATCATTCATTTAATCTAATTATAAACGTTCACTAATTGATAACGAGGGAGAGAGAGAGAGAGAGAGAGAGAGAGAGAGAGCTATTATAATAAATGTGAATTACAATAGTAGAATTAGATTCAATTTGGAGTTAATACTTATTTACATTAAAACTAAGAGAATGTGCCAAACAGTAGCCCCTCGAAGGCCTTAGAGATAGATATTATGAAATGAGCGAATCTGAAAACAATTAACTAATATTAATAACTTTTTGATTACTTCTATTATTTTTTCTATTATCAGAAATGACGAGAAATGACGAAATCAATACCTATATACTGATTAAACAGAATTAAATTTTTGAAATAACAAATCATTTTTCTATAAACTAATCTCTCGTTAATTACTTCAACGCTTTTAGACCTTTCGTTCAATACTTTTGTGAGATTTAATGTTTTAAACACAAATTATTTGAAGAATTCCTCAAAATTTTTGAAATGCCTCACAATTTTTATCCAGACAAATTTGGCCAACAATCAGGTATGATATCAATCGGCAATCTTTAATTAAATGAACTTAATTTGATCATAAAAGCAAATTTATTTCCTTGATCAGTTAACTCTAATTGATAATCTAATAATTAAAAGAAGAGTTTGAAAGTTTGTTATTTATTTTACTGGTGTTAACCATCCAATTTATATTTAACTTATTAAAGAATGAGCAAAATTATAAGACAGAGGGGTCGGGACTGTGTCTATCACTCAAAGTTTATGCATCAATTAACATAAAATAAGTTAAAGTAAGAATGAAGTAAGAAATAAGAATCACTCGAAGTATGAATTTGTTTTAAATATTCATTCGATGCAAACTTGAAATCCGTTTTGTATCGAATTACACGTCTCTCTTATTTTTAAATACATACATTGAATATACAATGGTGCCTCGGTTTAGGCTTACATTTAAGATAATTTCGGTTTAAGAGACAGGATTTTGCTGCAATGGGTTGACTTAAGTGTACGGATATAAAAGAATCGGATAAAAGAGAATTCACGAAATAAGTGAATGAAGACTACCCATGGTTTACTAGTTTACAAATGAGGGAGTAACTATTTTAAATGTAAATTATTTTGAGCCACAAAAGATCAGATGAAGATTGCGTTTGAGGCATTATTATTTTTTACTTGATTAACTTTGTTTCGGTTCAAGATATTGATTGTTGCTGCACCGCATCTCTTAAATCGAGGCTCGATTGTATAAAGTGATTCAAAAGTCCCTTAATCACTGAAATATAGAATAAGGAAAACCGAGAGCGAGAACCAAATTAAAGCATTTTTCCATTGAGTTTTGACCATTAATTTGGTTCTCGCTTTCGGTTTTCATTATTCATCTTTATTAACATTTCAGTGCTTAAGGGACTCTTGGATCACATATCATGTTAAATATAAGATTATTTACTATATGAATATTTTATTTTTACTTGATCAAATTCTCCAAATCAAGAAATCGTCTTTTAATCCAATTTAGATTAGAATTTCAATTTTTAGAGAGAGAGAGAGAGAGAGAGAGAGAGAGAATTTTGTATGACACATGTTTGGCTCACATAAGATATGAATGAATGAAATATCATAACATCCTTAAGAATAAAGATTCACAAAATCGTGAAAACATTTAAGGGAACACTTTTTGAGATAATTGAAATCCGATCACTTCTTTTGAATCAAAATTAAAGACAAATAAATGATTATAAAATTTATTTTGATTGACTTTTATGTCTTGAGACACTTGTTTCCAAAGAGAACAGAACTGTCAACTTTGTCAAACAATTTCAAGAAACAGCTGCAATATGGACTTAGTTGCATGACACTTTTTAGTTCAACATTCAAATTATTCCTTATATAAAGCCATTCAATCGTTATCTCTCTGAAAAGGTTTTGATATTTCAAAATAGTTTGAAACAAAAGTTTTTTTTGACTCAAAATTGGTTAAGAAATCCATTGAAATAATGTGTCGGATTAATTAATTCAGAGACTAAACTTTGGACGCCTGAACCGAAATCAACCTCTAATAAGATGTTTATCGATTGTTTTGCGTACGGACCAGATGTCAATACTTCCAATAATCTACAATATCATTATGGATATCAGGAACAGAATAGCTTTGAGACCCAGCAATGGTCAGAGAGTGTTGAAGCTATTGATCTGTTGACGAGCCCTAAATTTCAGTCATCTGCAGCCAAAGTAACGGCTGAAGATCCGTTAGATCTGGAATGTCTTTATTACGACCAAATTGAATGTAATTCAGGCGCGCAAATAATTTCTCCTAAAAAAGAGGTCTTTGAATCATCAAATGGTTCGCAAATATTCCAAACTGAAAGTGCTGACCAATCGGCTGGTTCTTTGACTTATGCTAATTTGCAAACAATTAACCAAAACCAGACCGAGTATTCTGATGTGAGTCTTGAGAGTGTAATAGATGACGCCATTTCCCTGGAATCTTCTTTCAACTCTTATTACTCGACAGTCAGTTCTTCGCTCTCAACGAATAATATGTGCGAATGGATAGAGTGTTATACTGTTTTTAAGACCCAGCATGAATTGGTGAGTTTGAAGCAGTTATAAATTTTGACAAAATTTCAACGCAAAGTTCATTTAAAGGTAGAACACATCGAAAAGTTTCACATCGATCAGAGACGTAATAGCGATGAATTTACCTGCTTTTGGCGTAATTGTCAGCGAATGAACCGACCCTTTAATGCCAGATATAAACTACTCATTCATATGAGAGTCCATTCAGGAGAAAAGCCAAACAAATGCACTGTAAATACGACACTATTTTATTAATTTAAATAAATAAATAAATATTTCAGTTCGAGGGATGTTTTAAAGCGTTTTCACGTTTGGAGAATCTAAAGATTCATTTGCGTTCCCACACCGGCGAAAAACCTTATGTCTGCCAATTCGACGGTTGTATCAAAGCCTTTAGTAATTCTTCCGATAGGGCTAAACATCAGAGGACTCATATCGATACCGTATGTTTAAACCCAGTGTCAAACTATTTTCTAATCATATGATCAAAATCATAGAAGCCTTATGCCTGTCAAGTACCCCACTGTGGCAAAAAATACACAGATCCAAGTTCCTTAAGAAAACATATGAAAAACCACTTTCAAACGATCGATAAAAGAAGAAAGGTTAAAAATTAATGTTAATTAGCTTTTAGTTAATGATTTTGACAACAGAGTTCGAGGAGTTCTGTTTCTTCTTCTCTGGAATGTGGTAATTTACAAGATATGTACAGAGATGGGCAGAGTTTGAATTCTTCATTCAATTCATCATTGAATTTGAGTCAAACAAGTAATTTGTCCCAATCTTGGGGAGGTATGGGCTCACCTTTGAGTTCATCTTGCGTATCAAGCTCAAATTTTGGAACGTCTAAAATGATGAGACCACTATCAATGGCCAAGTCGTACAGCGCCGGAATATCACATAATAACAACTGGCAAAACAATTATAATAACACCAATAGTTTGGCTAATATTTTGGCCAATACTTCGATTCAGGGCCTAACAAATGATCACATTTCAAAACTCCTTTCCCCTAATAATTCCAACCCAAACATTAATTCAAATCAATTCAATCAAATGAATGGTAATTCTGTTAACTTTTATTAAAAATTATCTCAATTTTATCCATTAAACTAAACTAATCTCAAATTAAAAGTATTTCGCACATTTTATATTCGATAAAGGGCTCAAAGTTATTCAAAGTGCAAACAAATAGATTTTTGGCTAGTATTGATTTAACTTGATTATTTCAAAACAATTAACATGGTTCTTTTAAATTTTTATTTAATTGCCATTTATTAAATTTTGCAATAATCAGGCATACTAAATATCAGAAATTTATTTATTAATAAAGAAATTTATTTAGGTTGAGCATCTCTAAGGATTAAGCAAGATTTCGTCATTTGTTTTGTCTACTTATTAAAAACTAGACTACAGACTGTTAGAGTAGAGGACCCAATACTCACATCAAATTCTTTTCAACAAATGAAATTCATCGTTCGTTACCTCAAATGACTCTTAACCGCAATACATTTCTTTATTATTTCATTTTTGGTATGTAGGAGAGGTATGGATGGTATGGTATGGTATGGATCTTACTGTATATTCCAGTTCGGAAAAAATAACATTTTAAACAAAAATAGCCCCGATAATTATAGCCAAATTGAAATCTGTATTATTGGGTGTATATGAAAGGTTCCAAAGTTTTGCGCCGACCAATACTGCAAATAAATTATCTTAATTTCTGACATAACATGAATAAACTCAGAATTCATACACATTTCGTTTTGTTGAAGCGTTTCCTCAACGGGTGCACAGCCTCGAGTAGTGCAATATTCTTTTGGTTCTAATCTTAATCGATTCTGTCCTTTAATTTGTACCATCAACAAAATTTGAGTACCGGGCGAGGGGTCAATCTGTTAATCATAAAAATGTTTTAAATTTGAAAAACAAAAGTGGTATAAACCCTTTTAAAGTGATATCCGATAAAGTTTTGAGAAATGAGAATCCAATTGGCTTTTGTTAACTCCAACATTGAGGGCAACACTTCCAGTCGTCTATAGTATCGCCTCAATTGTTTTTCTGTCTTTTTGTCACAGTTTTCCCTAAATAAGTAATTGAAAAGTTGAATATTTTGAATTGCACGACTAAGAACTGACCAGTGGGCGTACCACCCGATATGTGAGTATTGTTTTGTTCTGAGTTTTTTTAAAAGAGTCAAGTGATCATTGCTTTGAATGTTAGTCCGAAACATACAAATATTCTTCCAGTCGTTATCGTCATAGATCTGAAAATTAAAATCAATTAATTATGTGTTCAATGAATAGTATACAAACACCTTTTCAATATGGTCTAGACCAAACATATGTGCAGCAATGGGCCAATTCTTCAGTTCCTTTTTCAAAACATTTGAGCCAATAATAAGCGGAATTCCATTTCTTATATATTTTTCTGAAATAATTTGAGTTTCGATTTGATCGGTTCTATCGATTGCAACGATGTCTTCACAGGAATAACAATCGCGTTCGCGAAGAGTTTTCGGTTTATAATATGGGTTATTAATCAAACACGAAGAGTAATACCATTTATTCCAATCCCAATACGGCTCCGCCTAAAAATATTGAAAGAAGTGGTTTATCTCAAAAGAATGGCTCACATCTTAAGTAAATAAAGATTTAGTTATCGGAGCAAAACATACCCGGAATAACAAAAGCCTTCCATACATTGCAGTCAATCGATTCACTGGTTCTATTCTTTTAAGAAAAGACAAAACCAGGAATAATATTAAAATTCTGATAATGAAAATCAAAATTCTTTTTAATTTTGATCCATAAATGAATGGACTCAAAAACTTGAGACCAATTGAAGCAATTTCTTCGTCTGTGATTCCGTTCGTTGAACTCTTCTCGAAAACCAATTCAATGTTTTGATTAATTTTCTTTAAATTTGCGTCTTTTTGTTCAAAAATTGTATTTCTATTCAACAGATTATTCAAGTAATTTCGACTTAAATACTCGAATCCTCTTTGAAATACAGATCTTATTCCCAAAGAAGTCATTTCTGGAAAAATTATAGAATTCAAAAATGTTTGGCAAGCAATTATTATTTTAAAAATTTATCAAGAACAAGCTCTTATTCGAATGTTTATTTTGAATAATTTAAACAGAATATTTAAACCATCTTCTTAGGCTAAGAATTTTAGAATCTTAATGCAATAATATAATATAAAACTTACCTGGTTGTAAAAATTTATTTATTTGAGTCTTTCGGCGATAAATTGTCGAATAGATTTTTAGAAACGAATTGCTTTTGTGGAAACAATAAAACTAGAATTTGAGACTAAAATTTTGAGACATGAGCCGTACGATTGAAGCCGGATGATAGGAAGAATTTACTTCGTGTAACTTGGGGTGTTTGGATTCCCCCAGCGTTTACCTATTATACAGTTACTGTATTATACTGAATACTTTTATTTATATTATTCTATAAAATGAAACCAATAGATGTTAATTCAATCTAAAAACTGAGTTTAATTTTGAACTGTTAAAAGACTGGCAAAAGGATTACATTTTAAAACTTCTCTATTTATAAACATTAAATAAAACCTAAATTCTATTTTAAAATAATTTATCAAAGTAACTTATATGACAACTGTTTAGGCCTTGTGTATGCAATTATATAACAACTAGTTTAAAAGTTATATGTGTTTTAATGTATACCATCGTTCACAATGCATAATAAATTATTATTATTATTATTATTAATACTGCAGTTGAATAAAATATCGCAACTTTTTTTTATGCCACATTTACCTAGACTCTAAGACCTGGTCAATTGCTGATCAATTTTTCGCAATGAGTCAGTCTTTTGATTTATAAATGAAATCAGTATTTATTATATTATTTTATGTTTCCTAAAATTATTAAATTTATAAATAATTGGTTTTAAACAATAAAAAACAACAATCGATTAAATATTTTTGAAATTTTTATAAATTTGATTGATAAAAGAGGAGAAATGTCTGAGCCATGGAAATGTTGCAGTCAGTGCCGGTGTCCGTGCAAGAACAATGACCTTTGTCCTGACACCGCCGCACAAATTATATCGGAAGGCAAACAGAATATATTCGATTCATCCATTAAATCAAATGGAAGCGAGAGTCACACAAATGATCCTTCATTAGATGATCTTGTTCGCTTGGAACAAAAAATTGATGAGAAGCTCAAGAGAATGCCCAGATTTTCGGACTCTGACCACTCAACTCATGGGTCAGACGGTAGTACTTCGTCTTCTTCTTCGTCTTCTAGTGGGTCGAGAGGGAGGCCGACCGACAGAGATATATACTTTAATGAAATACTAATTCTTAGGAAACGACTTCAAGAGGCAGAGCTTAAGAATGCTATCATCGAAGAGAAAGTGGAACGACTCGAAAGATCACAGACTTCAGTGCCCGTCCAACAAATCAATCAATTGAAACAACAAATCCTCGCTTTTATTGAAGATAAGTTTTCGCAATTCTTACGAAATATTAATTGAAAGACAGATTCAAAACTAAATAAAATTTTTTACTCAAATTATGAAA
>JAQGAR010000336.1:0-16837 GCA_034697865.1 Oribatida sp. | reverse complement strand
TTCACTGCAATACGTGATATAAATGAAGCCTTGCTCTCTCTTCTCACAAAATTGAGCTCAGATGCGCCACTTCGCTGTCAGTACTCGAACTGCTCAATCCAGTCATCGCCAAGGGGGATAATAGGAAAATCCCCTTACTCCAAAGAAATCTCAAAAATTTCCACTGAGCCTGAAGTACCATAGAAAAAAAATTTCCCAAAAGTAAAAAAAACCTAATCCTGCCAGTTTCCCAAGATTTTCGAAATGTTAGCATAAAAATATAAACCAAATTTAGGACAATTTAAACTGAATTTAAGCTTAATTTCTACAAAAAATCGGTTTAAATGGCTAAATTTACGGCAAAATGACCAATTTTTCGCGGTTATATTATCCCCCTGATATGGTAAAGCTTGGCGACCCCTGGCTCAATCTGATGGCAGGTGAGATTCGCTCACAATTACCCAACCCTTACAAAAGATATAGCAGGTTTTACACTAACACATCTACAGTCTTGTGATAAAAGTAGAGGGAGGCCGCCAACCGGCTTTTATTTCTTGTATGAATGAATTAAATTTAGAGCAAAGATCCCAATGAGATAACAATCGTAAAGAGGGTGATGGAGAGAGAATGAGAGAGAGAGAGAGAGAGAGAGAGAGAGAGAGAGAGAGAGAGAGAGAGAGCATTTTCATGTGTTGCTCTTTCAAAGATGTGTTTGTTATGCGGTGCTCTACTGTTTTGTATGCTGTGCTCTCAGTGCTCAGTTGTAGCAGTAGTTGTAGTACAAAGTGTAAAGTTATGCTAACATTGACATTACAAAGTCGTCGCTCACATCACTGCCATACAGTTCAGTAGCTCTGCTCCGCACTATCTTTCAAATATGCAGCACTCGCTCAATGGGTTTGAGGGCAACACAATTGCTATGATTTCTGTCGGGAAGCACTTGTATGATATGTGGGAAGTCTTACACACTTCGCATTTGTTATGAATAAAGCTTAGGTTTGTTTTTAATTCTGTGTTTTCCGATGTTATTCCTGACCCTCTTTTATATTCACTCATATTGAAAATCCAATTCTAATCAACATTGATCATGGTAAACACTTGATTTACATATCTTCTGATCTATTGGAAAATTTCAATGAATATTCAATTTTATCGTGCTCTATAATAATCATGCTAATTTTATCTCTACTTCAAACCCATGATTCTGTTTATTTTTATTTGAAATTCTCAATAAAGTCTCGTTAATTATGATATTGTCTTTGAGGTCGAGATATAGCCACGACTCGTGCAATAGTGGGCACGTATGTCAGTCATGCACAGCTACTTCAAAGAAGGAATCGATGTGGTGAAAAGGCAGCGGTCGGTAACAGTGCACTACACACCCACTTATTATATGTGCTTCTGTTGAATAGACATTCTCTTGAAATGTTAACATTAGGCATTCCCTCCGATTCATCGATTTTCGATATATAAAAATTTAGACGAAATTTGAAACTGAGATTACCCTGATCAATTTCGATTGATTTGACTCTACATAAGAATGCTGCTTGATATATTCTGGTCTTTTGTGGTTATGGCTGTCCCATTGATAATAATATTTTCTTTTTGTTTGATTGAGTCATTCATATTCAGTAATGTCACACATATTCCCATATTATTGTCATTATTATTATGAGACATAGCATTGCCTCTGTATGTTTTGCTTCATTTCTTGTCAGTATTCTCTTCCGTGTGAAATAATCAGTCGTTGGCGTTGACAGTAGTGTTGGTGATGATGGCCTAGGGCTCATCAAAAAAGATTATATAAGCTTGCAAGTTTTAATAGATGTTAAAAAGTATAATCACATGCATTCGACTCATACGAGTAAAGTGAGTGTCTAGTCGTCAAACATTAGACTCTTATCAACATTTGTGTTGAATGCCTTTTGGCCACTCTTTCAGTGTTGATGAGCAGAAATGAGCTGAGGTATGAGCGGAGGGATGAGCAACAAAAATATATTGCAGCAAATTTTTCATCGATTAACTAAAAATTGTGACAACTATTCAAAAATAATTGTTTATTACATTCTATTTGAACACATGCTCTGGAGGTTTGACTCAATGGAACAGATATTCAATAATTTGAGATTGAAATATGATAGTCTTAATAATAGTTTGCTAATGATTATTTATCAATGTCAATTCTCCTCTGATCCAATCTTAAGGTTAAAAAGAAAATTGAGTAAAAGTCAGTATATTTTAACGTTTAACAGATTTGTTAGAATAATGTAATTCTTTGAAATTGATTGCGGTTTCGGACAACTTTAGGCTAAATTTTATCCTATTATTGATAACAACATTAATATATAAAATAAATTATTATCAAAATTATAATATAATGAGTGAATTCGCTTAAAGGTTAATGGGTTTGTTTATGTTTTGTGCTGTTTGGCCCTTCAGTGGGATAGCGGTTATTATTAGTATAAATGGTCTAAGAATCTCTCATTGATAGCGACCTTATTTCCGATTTATAAGTTATGCGACTATTATCTGATTTGTTGAATCAAATTAATTAATCCGTTATTTTCTGCACTTATTTGTGAATGTATTACGAAATCGTGTTATAAAAGTCGTGATTTTGCCATCAATTTTATGAATAAAAATCCGTACATTAAGTGAATGTTTAATTTTGTTGCCTTAATATAACTTCGATGAGTTGTTTAAGTGTCTTAACTTATTTGAACTGCTGTTTAAAGCATTTACTATTTTTGTCTAAAATATTCGTTAATCTGATTAGGAATTTATTTCGAAGAAATATTTTCTCATCTCTTTGATGGATAATCAGATAAAAAATATGTTTTTAACAAAATTTGTGAACTTTTATCAATATTTTTAGAGCTTAATGGCATTCAATCGAAGGAACTGTAAATTCCAGTCCTCCAGGAGTGCTGTCCGCAAATGTTCACTTGAATAAAAGATCAGATTTTTTGAATAACTGTGCGAAAATGTACTATCTTTTGTTGCAAAGATATGCTCAAAATATTACCTTCAGATAGCAATTTCCTGCCCACCCTCGGAAAGCGCACACCTTTTCAAGTTTGGATGTTATTGATTCAAAATTGAAAAATTGTAAAAATAATTGACATACAATTGAAACATTAGTTGTTGTTTGTTTTGAGAGGTGATATCTTTAAAAGGAAAAATCGACTAAAAAATAAGTTTTCATTTCAATACTTGATTCGTTTGTTATAATCCTTTGATTAAATTCCCATAAATTAAATTTGAATGAAAAACAGCATAAAATCATTGAAGAAACCCTGCGGTAATTCCAAAGTTTTCCCAAATTCCAAGTATTTCTTTTCAAAGTTTAACCGATTCTTTGATTAAAATAATTTTCAAATTATAAAAACTATTAGTTTTAAAATTATTTAATTACATTTCATTAGTGTTTGATTTGCATTGAAAATGGTTTGCAATCTGTCTATCATAACGTCAATCACTTCAATTAATTAAAGGCTATCACTCCTATTGAAGGCTTCAAAGGTTTAACTGCTTCTTATAAATAATTAATTGTATTGATATAGTGTTTCATAATTTTCTTGGAATTTCTTCGACACTTCATATATGAGTCAATGTTTCCGCTCCTAAAAGATATTTAACTCCGTTTAAAGAGAAGTCGAGTAATTAAAAAAAATTCTTCTCAAACATCAATCTTACACTTTTCCCAATTTTTTCAGTCAAAGAGCTGTAAAATTAATGACTTATTATTCATTTATTATCATGGGAAAACAAGGTATTTTGCTTTTAAATCATTTTAAAATTATATAAATTTTGCATTTAATTTTTAAATTATGACCAAGACCATTCCTTGGGGGTAAAAAATGTTTAGATTTTCCAGATTAAAACTGAGGATTTTCTTTTGGGTGACCTGGCTATTCAGTATTTAATACACAATAAACACACATTTATCTTTGAAAGTTATAGAAACATCCAAAACTTTACAAATACTGAGACAGTTAATAAATTATTATTTTAAACTTTCCAGATTAAAAAAAGACTAAAATTATTTCAACTTTTGATGGACTACTTGGGAATAATATTTTTGAGTTTTTTTTTGCACGAACACTATTTCCAGTTATTATTGCACTTTTTAGAGCAATGATTGAAGAGCTCAGACACATCTGAAATATCATTTTTCATCGTTTGATTGATATGAAGGCTCTATTGATTGCTTTTAATTCATTTCAAATGTAAGCTTTTTTAAACTCAATCGTCGATCACTTTTAAGGGTTTGATTTGATTTTGATTCGTTTGATTCCAATAAATGGCAACTTTTTGAACGTTTACTTTCTATCGATTCGTTTTGTCTGATTATTTTTGATCCAATCAATAATTCAAAGAGAAAGTCAACTCAAATGAAACTTTTATCAGATGTTTGCCTTTGAATGACAAAACATAACTTTTATGACATTTTACTTTCATTTTTCTATTAAATATTTGTTATTAAAGATAAGACATTTCTTGAGTGAAAATTTTCACAATCCGTTCCACTCAATTGTGACCAAACCTCAAGTCATCCTTGTTTTCCATTCATAGTTTAATCGTTGTTTCAATAATTATTATAAATAAGAAATATTTCCAAGAATTGGAGCTAGATTCATTAATGGGATAATTGAAGTAGAGGGCAAATAAGCACCTTGTTTATCTTTTATTGATTTTCAATATTTCAATACTACAAGGCGTGAATGCGATTCAAAAGAAGCTTCTGATCAATGTTTGGACCGGTTTTAGATTTTAAGTGAATGGAATCACTTTTGTGATACTCTGATCGGTATGGGGTGGGGCGGAGTACTGCACAAGAATCCGATATTCTTAACAAACTAATGATTTCAACGACAACTTCAAATTTCTCCTAATTAGCTAGAATGTGCATGTTGCCATTAAGTAGAGTACAATCATTAGTAACTCATTACATTATAGCCATTTTTGAATATTTTTGAATATATCGTTGATTTCCAACTTTTGCAATTTGTTAGATCTATGATTGTTTCTATGATTGTGTTACCTTGTTCATATCAAATTGCTACTATTGCAACAAAATCTATTGTGAGTCAAATTATTTAATTTTAATAGAATTAATTTAATTTGCACTCAAATTAAAAGTTACCCTGATCAATTTCTTTGTTAGAAGTGACACAAAACATAAATAAAACAATTATTTATGTTTTTTATTCTCTGTTTTCTATTGGTTTGTGGAATTGTATTGTGTTTTGAAAGTGATTTGCATAAAGTCTATAAACTATAGTCTATTGTTATATTAGAAAAGAGACTACAATTCATTCATATAATGATAAATGTATTTAATGGGAATGTATTGCAAATTTTGCAGTTTTGCATTCACTAGTATTCACTCAAATCACGCAAACTTTAGACATGGATGGGATCCTAGCGCTAGACTCCTGGCATTTGATCGGTGATCGAGCCTTGAAGGGGTGTCACTTTCATGTTATATAAAAACATATAAATATATAAATTCATATTAAGATTGGCTGAAATGTGGCGTAAATTAGTTTTTAAAGTAAATGATTTTTCGGTTCTTCGACCCGTTGTGCAGAAGTTGTGATTTATGAAGTCTTAGAGTTCTTGAGCTCTCATTCTATCTATTAGTCAAACGTTTTAGTTTTCAAAGAGCATACCTTTGCTATTGAGTTGGGTCTGCAAATTACAATAGTTAGTTAGTGTGTTGGCCGCCCACCCACCGAATCATAATCAAGCGACGGGGACGAACCAATCACGGCCAGCATTTTTAATTATTTGCAGTGGAGTGCGGGTCTTCCGGCAGGCGTGTCCACTTGACCCTCGGCTAAATTAGTCTTTGTTCGCAATTCGTGCGCATATTTGCAGTTATGCATAATTTTGTTATGTTTCAAATAATTGTTGTATTAGTTATAAGTCATTAGTTGGCAAATGAAATATTTATGCTTAAAATCAAATTAAAATAATAAAATTCATAAAAACAGATAAAATACATGAAAATTCTCATTTATATTGAAGGCGCTCCTTATTTGATGCTATTCTCGATCCTATTTTATAGCTTCTGATGGACTGAATCAAAACTTACGCAAAATAGTAATACATAATAGTATTTAACGTCAGAGGCACACAAAAGCATGCAGTGCAGCACATCCTCTCCTAACACATCTCTGTTTGCCTCTCGGGCTCTCTCCCATAATTCCCACCTTTTCTGCTAAAACTATGGTAAACTAATATTTCTGATGCTATCCTCCGCTTAATAGCGATTTCAAGGCCTTTGATGCCATTATATGTTTGGTCCGCCACCCAATTGTGACCTCAAATATGAGTTGAGGCAAATGTATGAAAAGTGCTGACGAGGTTTCCGATGATTTATGTCAGATTTGGGCCCAAACATAACCAGCGCTCACTGTAAACAAATGCCACCAAAACTAGCCATATATCCGGTTCTCTTTAGATCTAACACTGTTTAGAGTTGATTTGATAACTCCCAACACTATTGTCAATATTGTGAATTCTCTTTGGTTAGCCCTGCTTTAAGAACAAGTTAACTGTGTATATAAATCTCGGTCTCATTGGCACCCCTTCCCCACCTTAAATGATCCGAAACAAATGATTGATTGATTATTGAGGCGCAAAAAGGCTCAAAAGGCTCAATGAAAGTTATTTTTCCAGAATAAGTCTGAGACAGACATAAATAACAGGCGAAAGAAGGCTTACTGACGAACAACACCTGAATAACGACTTGTCTTCGAAAAGCTATACTTTTTTGAAATGAATTATTAGAGATTTTATACATTTTTGACTTATGCTTATGTGATGTGATCTATAGCTTCAGTCGTCTAAATGTTTGAATCCTTACCAAAGAATGAGTGAATGCGAGCTTTCAATTCAAGCAAATCTATTGAACACAACTTTGAACACAGTATTGATCTCTACTATTGAAACACTTTTGAAAAATTTGCTGATTATATAGTTTACAAAAGTTTTTGCGGCCGTAAAAATAGTTCTGGTTTAGTACTGTTGGCAAAGTTAACTCCGGTGTCTGCTCTGCTTGGATCCCCTCCAATGGTTAACTAATAAAATGTTGACACTTCAGGCATGATTTGATGAGAATTACATCTGATCCGATCCTTTCTATAAACCCAACCTTCAGACTATCGGTGCAAACGATCCGATATTTTATTTACTTGATTTTAAAATTCCAGTCATAATCTTCACAATAAATATAAGTTTTGTTATAATTCTCTTCTATTGAACTATAATTTGATACCAGAGATAAAGTGAAGCCAACAAACACTGAAAGTCGAGAAACAAGAGATGTTTGGATGAGTTATGATTAGTTTAAAGTATTTCAGACGGAAGGCAATGAACCCAATTATGAATTTGTATATAAATGGTTGCATTAAAAGCCGGCACTACTCTAACAATAAAGCATTTCAGATACCGATTGTGCATAGTTTCGATTTGAGTCAGTTGTGAAGTTGTCGGTGCTATAGTGGTGAACAGTGGTGAGCAGTGGTGAGCACTTATTGCAAACCACCTACAAGTTGTATAATAGAGTTATAGCCAGAGTTGTGAAACTGGTAACCATAAACAGCGCTATTTTCTTATTCAATATATCTATGCCTAAGAGCTAATCATAAAACGAGTCTCTATTCTCTTAACTCTATTCACAATTCACTACATTATAAACGAATGCAATATATTTAATAAATCACTTTTTTAATGATAATTATATGCTAAATATGTTAGATATTGTGCTGTTCTGCCCTCAACTAAATCTTCATTCTATTCTTAACAATCTTTAGGGGACGACGGAACTGAAGGAACAGACGGTGCAGAAGGTGGTAGTGCAGGCTCTCAGCCCAAAGACGTGTCTGAAGATGAGACCACTGAAACCAATGCCACTGCAATTAAAGATGAATGTGATGCTCCTCCACCACAACAAAGTGCTTCTGATGCAGAGGACAATAGTGACGGACCTAATATTCAACCAAACAATGAATCGAAGAAATGTAATAATAATAATAAAAGTAATAATAATAAGAGTAATAATAACTGCGATGACAATAGAGATGCGCAAAAAATTAAATGCGAAGCTCTTATTAGACACCAGAGCTTGACTTCTAGTGACAGTGCTCTCACTTCAGCGCTCATTAACGCAAAGCATAGTTCTGATGATTTACCACAAACTTACCTGAGCTCACAGCAAGCACGAAGTGAAAGTGATATCATTTCTTCTGATAAACCCTCTCCGAAACCAATGAACCAAATGGAAACGGACGACGCTTTGGCTCCACTAGACTTCAGTATCAAAGCTAATGCCAGGTCTGCGCCCAAACCGATACTCAATGGACCGCAATCTCTGTCCAAAGATAACCAAAAAGAGGAGACACGCGCTAGAAATGACTCCCCGCTCGACCTGACTATGGCCGGTAAGCGGCCCTCCGGTCAGTTATCTAAGTCGCCAGTATTGGCAAAAATTCCACGTTTTGACTCTACGAGTCCCTGGAACTATTCGGTGCCCCGAGTTCTCTCTCCACCTAAACAATCGGGTGTTCCCACACATAGCGATATGAGTAATGTTTGGAACGGAAAAATCAAGAATAATGTAATGTCTTCTAAACTTTGTTCACCGAATGCTTCGCCCTCTTCTTCGGCATCTCCCGGTCGAGTTTCTTCAGGTAGTCACGGCGGTCGACAGAATCCATGGCAAACGCAATGGATTAACCGGAGCAGTGAACAAACGCGCGATGTGTTCACTTGTGTCTGGTGCAAACAGTCGTTCAGAAGTTTAGCCGAAATGACTGATCACATGAAGAAGTCTCCACGTTGTGGGATGGCTGGTATGCAACACGCGACTACTGCCACACATACCACAAGTGTTAGTCCAAGTGGTGGTCAGCCACAACAAACCTCGCATCAGGCGTCGTCTTCAGTACCAAAGGAACCGATCAGTTCATCCGTTTTGGCAAAAAACAATGTCGGACTCCCAAGAAAGCTGGTGAGGGGACAGGATGTATGGTTGGGAAGGGGTGCAGAACAGACTCGTCAGATACTCAAATGTAAGCATTATTTATAAAATACTAGAAAAAAACTATAAATCATTTAAATTTATTTTCAAAATATTCTTTAAATTTAATTAATTTTGTTGTGAACTTCAATTTCGTGCAATACTTTCCGATAAGATTTCATTTATTTTTAGTAAAAATTGATCCCAAACTACAGCTTATTATTATTTGTTTGAGATTTTCATTCAAATGAGGCGCAGAGCAAAACTTATTTTATAAATTGGGTGAACACATAAGTTATAGGAAAAGCGTGATAACTATTCAATTCGTGAATATATAAATTATAATCTTCCATAAGTGCAGGTTTTCATCTTTGAAACAAAAATTATTTATCGAAACCCATCTTTTTATGTCAAACTCTGAGAACATTAATTAAAGTTTGATAGCCTTTTAAGCATTTTAATTGTTCACTACGTTTAACATTGAGTGAAGATTTGAAAAATTGAGACCAAATACACTGTTTTCTATGCGGAGCACAGAACAGAAAAAATGCTCTTACAAACTCAGAGATTGATTATAATATGACAAATAATAAATATGATTAAAAGCAAAATAAATAATCTGTTATTTAAAACTTTTTGAATAATAAGCCGAAGGCAGAGAAGTTTTCTCTCCTTTTATGCGCCAATAAAATGATTGGGAGTTCGCTCTTTTCATTTGAATATAAGTCATATAAATTATTTGAGTTAATAATTAGTTATAATAATGTTTAACTAGAAATTTATGAAATCAAATGCGATTTATAGTTTGGCATTAAATGAACAAAAATTCTCCACTTTTAATGATAAGCGATCATAAATATCATTAAATCTCATCAAAAAATTTTCAGTTTAAATAGTTTTGCCTTAAATTTTATTTCGAGAAAAAGCGTTTGATTTAGTGTTAGAAATGCAAAGAAAAAGTTTGGCTGAAGTTCTGGGGAATGAAAATTGAAATTCTTGAGAGAAAAGTCAATATGTGTTTGAGTGCGAAGTCATCTAAATCTTAGTTTATGGCCGACTCTATGTGTGTATGCAATGAATTACAAAACTGTATTAATTGCATCGATAGGCATGTGGTGCGGACAGTCATTCAAGACGTTGGCAGACATGACAACTCACATGAGAGTCACTCAACATTACACAAATATCATAAGTCAGGAGCAGATCATTTCGTGGCGGACACCTGAAGACAAACTGACACAGGCTCAGGTCAATGCTGTGCTCACCTGCAAGGTTTGCGACGAGGCGTTCGGTTCACTCAAAGAATTATCATATCATATGGTAAAGAATGCTCATTACAAGGAACACATCCTCAGAAGTATTACCGAAGGAGGACATGGAAGAAGACGTCAAACCAGAGAACGTCGAAAGAAGTCATTACCCGTCAGAAAATTACTCGAATTGGAGAGAAGGGAAATGACCAAAGAAGAGAAAGAAGAAAGTGATAACAGTGCCGCTTCTGGAGGTGCCACAGGACAACTCATTCGTTGCGATGATTGCCACGAGAAAATTGAGGCCAAAACCTTTATATCTCATATAAAATTATGCAAAGCACAGGTAAAACTTGCCCAGCGATCCTTCAAATCCGATAAATCGCCCGACAGAGTCAGATCTCCCTCTTCAAGCGGCTCACGTTCCGGGCCTCCCAGTCGTGGACAAACTGTTAGCCCTCAGGTAGACGTCAAGCTGGAAGTGACCGAAAGTGAAGGCAAAACCCATTCCGGATCTGAACATAAAGAAGAGTCATCTGAAACTCCAAATGAGTCGAACACCAATGAAACCAATCCTTCGGGCTTTGGATCCGTTCTCAATGCCATCGAAAGACTAATAGAGAAAAGTTTTGATCCAAAGACTCGCAAAACTCAGTCGACCGGAATTTTGCAAAGGCTTGGAATCGACGAAGAAGTATGTCCTCCGTGGCAACACATGCCTCCGATGGCATGGAATCGTAACGGAAATCAATCCGACTATTATGATGGCCGCGCAAGCAGCCGGAGTAGTGGACATCAATCAAGTAGTCCATTACCTCAAGAGCTTCTTCGGGAAAGCAACGGCTCTATGAGTAGTGCCGACTCTTCTGATTGTGAGGACTCAAACAGTTGCAGTAGTTTAACCAATAATATCGGCATATCCTTGAAATCTAATACCGGTTCAGCTCAAAGATCTTCACCAAAGCTTTCATTCCCGATATCATCACTCATTTCAGACAAAACGGAAGAACAGTCGGAACATAAAACAAAGAATTTAAGCCCCAAAAGTGAGAGCCATTCCCATTCCGTTAATTCTAATCCCTCGACACCACAATCATTGGTTTTAAACAAAAATGAGAATATATTTAATGATAAGTCGAGTGACAGCGAAGAAGAAAAGTTTGTCAAAAGTCCTAAAAGAGAACGTTTTTCGTCGGCCTCACCGATGGATCTCGAGATCAAAAAGGAACGAAACTGTAGGTCACCCCCAGAAAAGACTGAAACCTCCTCTCATAATAATAAAAACAGCTCCACTACTGTCTCAAGAAAGGGCGATAGCAAAAGAAATTCTTCGGCAGAATCGGACACATTTCACCCTTTGATGCAACTCCAGAAGCTCCTGGACAAAACAGATTCGGGGAAAAATAAGAACAACTCTCCAAACGTTAATAACAATAACGCCTCGCCATCGCTGTTAGCATTTAGTTGGGCCTGTAATGAGGCCACCACTTCCATGGCTCACAACTCCACTCAAATGTCCGAAGAGAAGCACCACAAAAGTGAACATTCAATTAAATGTCCCTACTGTGACGCCTCTTTCAACTCGAAGGGTGCGTTTCGACATCACTTCAGCAAAACTCATTTGAAAGCCGACAAAGCGTTCGATTTGGTCAACACGACGGCCCCCAACTCTAATAGTAATAATCATAATAATGAGAATCCAAATAAAGATGGTCACGGAAGCGGCGGAGGAGCGGGAACCTCATCCAATAGTGAGACAAGTATTACGGCCAACGAAAGCCCTCATTCCAAGTTCTTGAAGTACACAGAATTGGCAAAACAGTTGTCCAGTAAATATGTCTAATTTATTATTATTATTACATTAATTATCTTAAAATATCAAAAATATATTATAAATAGAATCCGATTATATAATTGAAAAGATATTGAAAAGAGTGTTAAAAGATTTGAAAATCATATTTGTTTGGATCGCACTGTTGTTTTCAATTGAATCTAGGCTTTAGACAACTGTTTGAAGGCCTAATTGATTATTGAGAGCTCACAACCATATCATTAATTTTTAAAAAGCAAAGAAAATATTAAAATTAATAATAATATTATTAATTATTATCACTATTATTATAATTAATTATAAGAGAAATTGATTGCAGTTTTCTTTGTGACAAAAATAATTATTGCAATATTTGAATATAAAAACACAACTTTTGTCGATGTTTTCAATTGTAAAATAAATTATTGATTGATAGACAGAATAATAGTTATTATAAGTTGTAATCAATTTAAACAACTCTTGGTTTTCCGCATATATTAAATGTAATTTCAATTCAAATAATTGTTTTACTTAAGAAGAAAAAATTGAAACATATTTGAGCCAAAAGTTACAATAAGAATAAATTATTGTCTTTTGTGCTTCCAATGTGATGACCATGTTCATTAGACGCCAATCATTATTTCTATTTTCAATTTTATTCATTTGTAAATATCTATTGAATTATAATTTATTACTGAAAATAAAAATTTGTTCATTTAATTCCATTTGATTGACTCGTGTTTTATCTTTTGATTGAAAGTCTTAAACAATTGTCAAAATAATAAAAGACTTGATTGAAGAGTGAGTTTATTGAAACAACCAGAATATCAGTGAGAGAGTGAGGAGAGAGAGAGAGAGAGAGAGAGAGAGAGAGAGAGAGAGAGAGAGAGAGAGCTGATACTCTTGCTGAACTGAAGTTCTGATAAGTTATTCAATATTTGATTGTCAAACAGTAAGTGCAGAGAATGAACGTCTTGTCTGAGCGCATAATTTGCCACATTATCTACGATTTTTCAGATGGCTCTCAATTTTATTGACAGCTGAAAGTAAGTGAGTTATTCCGTCTAAACATATCATGCGTGACATTTGTCTCATTTTATTTTGTTTTGTGTCACACATTAGCTTTTATTTGATATTTGCTTAAAGTCAAACTCATATGTAAATTAATTTCTTTGTTAACCTAAAAATTATTGCCAAATGAGAAGAAAACTTAACGATTCAATGATTTTTTTCGAAGAATTATTCAATAGTTTTAAAACCAAATTTTAATTATTTTTTCTCCAATTCTTCTTTGGTAGGATTTATAAGAAATGAGTTGTTTTTGATGATTAGTTTCTCGCAAAAAGTGTTAATTTGCTTTTGACTTAATCTTTTAACTTATGAATCATAAGAACAGTGGAGGCGTCGCTCCTTTTCGGAGCAGTGACTGAGCTGTGGCACAACTCAGATCAAAATAGGCCAAAGATGTGGCAGATGTGCATAGATTGCAAGCATAATATTAGCAGAAATACTGCTCTGAGTGATTGATGAAATGCCATCGTTTATGTCAAAGTAGGACTGATATATGGAAAGGGGAAACACAAACGTAAAGTAAAGCTCTGCGTAAATACGTAAGTCTTTGGGGCTATAGTGGGGGCAGAGGGGATCGTTAGGGGAGGAGAGCTGGTATGAGGACCATAAAGGGACATATTTCAAATTAGTCATCATAGTGTGTGACAGTCCCGCTCACAATCATATTTTATCTGTCCAGAAGAAAGAGTGACAGACATGCCATTTATATGGAGCACTCATATCTCAAACTTCAAACTTTTCATACACAGCACTGTTCACAGTTGTGTGCACTCAGAGTACGGTCTGTCTCACTGCTACCCGTGTGATATGATGGACCTGAAGCGCACTGTTATGCCATAGACTACACATTTCTTTTTTTTTAAGGTATCGCATAGTATTGACATTTGTTCTGTTCATATGATTTACTGCCAAAACTTGAGTTCTCATAACAAAAACAGCCAAACGTTAGTTAAGAGTGAGTTTTGCCGGTAAAAAATGTGGGAAATATGAGTTGTTTTGTCGCAATGTTGAAGAAGTTCTAAACTATCGACTAACACAAAATTTCCTTGACACAAAGTTGCCTTAAGTTAGCATTTCTACTATTCTCTACTATTGTGTTACTCGTGTTTTGATCTCTTTTTTGTATTCATTGATATTCAATACTCCAATTGTGGTTAAGAATTAGATTTATTACTCTTCGATACCCAACAAAAAGTATTTTTAAACGAATAATATATTGAATTCATAGAAAATATGAAAAGAGAGAAAACATCTATAAATATACGGTAGAGTCAGTTGAGTTGAGCTAATATTTCATGGATTTTATTGACAACTCATATGCAAAATGAAATTAATTCACTTTGATTTAGGTTTTGGTTCAAACAATTTAACGATCGTTTTGGGAAATTATCTAAAAGAGTTGCTCTGTTCTTATCTGAGAATTGTATCTGAGGCACAGCCTTCTGATTATTAATAACTGCAAATATCACAACCGATAAGATTAGTAACGACAAAATAGAAGTGCATCCATGCTATCCTTGCTATCCATTCCATCCATGCCTTCCTTTCACTTGCAATTCATTTTTGTCCATTTTTTGCCCAACATTTTTGTCTTACGTCACTCAATGTGTAGATATGATAGTCACAAATGAAAGACCATTTCTGTGATAAACGACTTTAATCTATTCGTACTATTATTTAATTTGTGAATTTTCTGACACATCATTCATGCGATGAAAAGTATCAATAAATCAGTTTTACTCGACTCTACATAAAATCAGGATTAAAGTCATTTCACTATATTTTCCCTTCAATTTAAACCCTCTGTTCTGCGAAAACTAATATTTGAGACTCATTTCAATAATTCAGAGAAATCAAAATTATTCAATAAACCAAAGTTTGCTCAACAAAAGTCAGGTAACAGTCCTATCGACTCAAACACATTCAAATATTAATCTTCAAATGAATTCTAATCAATTGAATTCATATTCGATGTGAATTAGAATGAATTCCTTGAGAAATTGAATTATTTTTATGAATTCAATTCACATTTAACTGATTTAAACAAAGAGTGGAAGTCATACAAAGTTTACAGATGTTTGTCTCATCTGTCTCTGACTCCTGAAGGTTCCTAACTCTGGTCAATTAGAATTAATTAATAATTTTATCTTGAACCCCAATCATTAAATAACACGAAAGTTGTCTTAAAATTACAGAGAATATTCAGTAAACATGAAGCAAGTTTATCGGAAGTTTGAACTTGGTTTTAATCGACATATAATTATCAAAATTGAGCGAAAAAGTGTCCAAATTTTTTTTGGAGCACTGTTTTCATCGATCATTTGATTAAATTATTGAAAGCAAAACTCAATAACTGGCAAACGTTAAGTGGAAGATAGAGTTAATTCTTGTTTTATTAATCAAACGAATTATTAAAATAGTATAAATCTATTGAATAGATTAGCACATTTCATGTCAATTATAATTATTTTGCAATAATCATCAATCAATTATAATAAATATATTTTTATGTGTTAAGCATTAACTGAATTATTAATCATTAAAGTCTATTATTAATCAAATAAATGAGTTATTAAAACTGATTTATTAATTTCTATCAAATTATTTGAAATTTCTCTGAATATAAATACAATAAATTGATTAAAGAATGCATTTAATCGTAAATTCTTCGCTCAAACTCTAAGAGGAAGGGAGTGTTTGAACAAAGAAAAACGATTATATAAAAATCTAAATTAGCTAGATTTATTGAGGATAACATATCATATTTTGATTGTTGAGGAGTGAGACCAGGTCAATCCTTTAACCATTTTACTTTATTTATATTCCTAATTATTTAACTTTAATGTTTAATTCACTCATGTGAAATTAGTCTTGCTCTTTCTATTAATAATCAATAATAACTTATTATGACTTACAATGGACTTTCATTAATTATTTCGGACATCGTCTTGATTTTGTTTTAAAATCGCCTAGAGTTTACAAAATTATATGTCCAACATATATTAAAATTTCAATAAAAATAAATTAAGGAACGATAGGTATCAGAGTCTTTATCAAAGTATATTGTTTTATAAATATTGATTAAATAATCTAGCTGCCTATTTAATTAAGTAATTTAAAACCGCTTTTCACAGTTGAATCAAAATAATTTTTTTAAGACGAAAAGCAAGGTTGTTCAGGTAAATCCATAATATGAAAGAACTTGTTTATTCTCATTATTCAATGTAAACATAAATATTTGATAAAATCTTGATTGGTTGAAAAATACTTGACACTTTCATTTTCCTGGTCATTCCCTTGAAACTTGGTTAAATCAAGATATTCTTAAATTTCGATGTGAATCCTGGAGGAGCTGGATGGGGATCATCCTAGGGGGTCAGGGACGGGAACAATCGCCGCTATTTTCCGGCTAAATCCGGTTTAAATCCAATTAAATTAGCTTTAAATTGTTCTAAATTCGTTTTAAATCCAGTTTCGGCGGCCATTTTGGCAAGAATTACTGAAAAAATGGTAGAGGCGATAAGCACCCGCCAGTTAAAGAGCATGACAGGATTTTTTTTGGGCTGACCCCTTGGAGATCTGCTTTAAATCAGGGTTAAAGCTCTTCGACTTAAGGGGATCAGTTGAGGGATTTTTTAACAAAATTTTGGGAAAAATCCTAGGGGGTAAGGGGATGGGTAAGCCCAATTTCAGCAGCCG
>JAQGAR010000335.1:0-16845 GCA_034697865.1 Oribatida sp. | reverse complement strand
TCTCTCTCTCTCTCTCTCTCTCTCTCTCTCTCTCTCTCTCTCTCTCCGAGTTTAATTCAATTGTATTTAAAAACAGAGAAAAATATCTGTTATAATGTATTTTCTTGTTTTTAAGTTCATAAATTCAATTTAAACCACAGAAGATTGTAGGCATCTCACATACCTGTGCTCTCACATACCTGTGCTCTCACATAAGTATTCTTGACACGAAAACCAAATGATAACATTTAGAAGGGGTTTCATATGAAAAACAAAGGCTTAAATCTCTAATTAATAATAAACTAATGACAATAAAGTTAAAGAACTTAACCCAAAGATAATCATTAGAACTGCAAAAGAAAAGTAAAACAAATCATTAAAGAAATTAAATATTATGTCTCTTTTGGCATATTTCAAAGATTATCGAGGAAATTGTAAAATAATTCTCAAAATCTGGTCTCAAACTCTGAAAAAATCGAATAATTAATGATATTGTCATCTGATATGTGCTCTCACTAATGGCAACGACTACACAATTAATTATTAGTCATAATAATTATGTCATCTCTTTATAGTTCTTTATAGTAATCATGTTTTTTTGCAAAAAGCAAATGTGTTGAGGAATACAATAGTTTTCATGCAGTTCTCAAGGATTTGCACAAATTGATAGTTAGAGTAAAGAATATGAGGGACAAAATTATTGTATTTATAATGAGCCAAAAATCTCTTTCATTTCATAACAACATCTCTATCATTAAAACTATTTTGAATTTTGTGTGAAAATATATTTCAATACAAAGATTAAAATTTGCAAAAATCTGTTGGATAGAAAAAATCAGAATTCATATAATTATTCAAAAATGTTAAGTAATTTATTTGATATTATAATTTGCGAACAAATATTCTCAATAAAAGTATTGAATATAATTAAGTCTTTGAACTGTTTTCACATAAAAATCTCAATAATAACAAATTTATCGAAGGAAACCCATATTTCATTCTGTGTTATATGAAATATGTTTAAAACATTTACATCTCTTTAGCAGAAAAACAACTAAAATGAGTTATTGAACTCAAATATTTGGAATTCCATTCACTGACCATTCCCTTGGACATACATTTGAAAACTATTAATTTTCTAATAAATAGGTGGCTGTGCTATTAATCCGTGACTGCCAAGATCATCTAACATTAGCTTACAAACGCATGATAAGAATGAATTCAAAGTAACTGTTGGGAACCCCTTTATGTTAAATCTTGTTATTATTTAATATCAAGCATTCGCTAATGAATTTATTGCCAGTCCTTTGATAGATGTGCTAATTATGATTTATTAATAATTTAGAAATGCATTAAATTTCAATATTTTTGAAGGGAGAGTAACGAACAGAATATATGTCATGTGTTTCGAAATGCAGTATCGAAACTCATTAATTAAATATTTTCTCGATTTGCTCTCAAAGTCATTAACAAAACGATAAACAAAAACTAGATTTGAATTTGAATTTTTTCAATAAAATTCCAACAAAACGAATGACTCATTTATTAAAGCATAAAAACTTAGGGATAAATTGTGAAAACTATTTAATAAGCATGTACAAATTATCATTTCCTTATTTTTGTTTTTCTATGTTAGCACATCCACAATCGTATTCTGTGCTAAGTTTACGGCAAAAACAAAACCATAAAAAATGAAGAATAGTTCTCATGACTCTAATCTCTGATTAGTTTATGATCGAGGAACTGACCATTCGATTGTAAAGTTATCTTGTTTTTTCTCCTCAATTGTCTTGTTTTTCAGTTCCTGTATCACTAAGATCACCCATAATGAAGTTTGCTAGATAGCCATCAAATACAATAAAATTATAAACCTGATCAATCTATAAATAGATCTGAACAAGTCATGCATACATAATAAACATAGTTTTTAATCGATAAGACAAAAGGTTTGATGAATGAATTTGATCAAATAGTGATCTCTTGTCAGCAACTTCTTTGAATAAGATGTAAGATAATCGATGGTTAATTCAAACTGGCATATTTTGGTCAAATTTGCTAAAAAGTGGGTTTATATTTGTTGAATACAAAATGAAATCGGAGCTATCGATCGATGGCCACAAAGAGTGTGTCGAAAAAGATTAGAGCAGAGCAGTCATAACCAAAGGCAGTGTACATAAACGGGAACGCATGCCTACTATCAGACCAACTCTGGTACTTTGTCAGTGCATCCAAACAACACAAACAGAATATTCTTCGCCCTATTATTCTTGTGCCCAAAACCTCCTCTGATTGTTGTGGATAACAAAAATAATTGCATCGATTTCGTCAAATAGGTCTTTCCATTTCATCAAATGTTTAATTAGAAAAGCGCCCAACCATTTGTCACAATTGTCGAAAATGGTATTCCTATTGCCTTATATTCTGAATATCCTTCATTTTGTTCTAGATACACTAATATTGTTTAATAGTATGGATTCGTAAACCACGCGTTGGAACTCCTAGTGATTCGTAATTTCGGGGATAAAATATGGGAACAAATCAAGTAATTTATATTTTCATTATTAATTCAATTATTCAAATGACTTGTGTTAATAAAATACTAGGAAGGAAGCCGAAGTCGAAATGGAGGGCTCATTTCTCGTCCGACTCATTTATGACGACGAGATTACATACAATTTGGTCGAAGCGGCCGAAAGAGTGTTAAGTAATTCAATTTTAAACTCTAAATATGACCGCAAAAAATATATGCAAAATATATTTAAAGCTTTTTGTGATGAAAATCACGATTTAATATCAAATTAGAGGAAAAATGTCTGAAAATTGAATTTTTATTCAAATGAAGAATAATTTATTAGAAAACAATCGCATCCTTTAAACACTAATTTCAATATAATTAGAAAACAGGATTTCAATGAAATTTAAAGCCTTTTATTAATTCTTGAAATATTAATAATATTTGAATTCAAATAGAAATTCCTGCGAATGAGATATTGGAAATGTTCGGCGGAATGTTCTTTGACTTTTGCCAAGAATCTGGTTATGAGAGCATTCTGCAAGTTCTGGGCGCCACCCCACGGGACTTCCTGCAGAATCTGGACGCATTACATGACCATCTAGCTACAATATACCCGGGAATGCGAGCTCCGTCCTTCCGCTGCACAGAAAGCGCAGACGGCGCTCTAATACTTCACTACTACTCGGAGAGGGAGGGCCTCGAACCAATTGTGATAGGCATAGTCAAGGTGAATTATTTTCAATAACTAATGATTTTACACTCAATTAATTTGTCTGAAAATTATTAATGTTTGGTTCGTAAGTTCATTATTCATGTTCTCATGTTTTATAATTTAAATTTCGTTTTTATTGTTTTTCCTTAAATTCTTGTTTTGTTTAAGAATTTTATTGTTTTTATTCGCTTCGAATATATTCTCAGTATTTCATAAAAATATAATAGAATTGAATGAAAAACAAAACATTTTAAAAATAAATAACAAAACAATAAGAAACTGCTCTTAAATTAATAGCGAATAAGAAGTTTATTAAAAATTCAAAACAAAAACTTAAGAAAAATATAGATTTAATAAAAACAACAACAATAATAAGCAAATGAAAAATCGCACAACAAATTCATAGAAGAAGGGAAAGGTATTCGCGAATAAAGTGTTTGCCGGCGAACAGAATAGTGCATAAAATAATAATAATATTAACCATTAAAGTCGAAAAATGTTTTAATACACTTATAATTTTTGTTTTTACTCTGAATTTGATAATTAATGAAAGAGCATATTAATCTCACACTGTTTAAAATGTTAATTTATATTTCTGATCACCTGGCTCAATTCCATTAACTCTTTTGGCATATGGGACGCACATCACACAAATATAAACAGGCGGTGGCCAATAAACTACACGGAACTGAAGTGGACGTCAATGTAATCAAAACAAAAGATGATGGATGCGATCACGTCCAATTTGAGATCATTCAGAAGGCCAGGGCGGGTGATCCGACCGGTGCTCAACCGATAAATGATGACTGGAAGCCTATTGACTCGAAGCTGATGGCCATTGAAAACAAAATAAGTCCACTAACGTTCTGCAAAGCCTTTCCCTTTCATTTAGTTTTCGACAAGAATTTGGTTGTGAGACAGGTATTAATCAATCAATGACCAAGCTATTTTAAAAACAAAACAAAAACACTATAAATGTTTTTATAATTTTTTTGATCTGTCATTGCTTTGAGTTTTCAGGAAATTCATTAATATTTAACACATGTCTGAAAGTTAAAACATTTTTGAAAATCTTTCGAAACAATAGACTAATGGAAATCCAGTGCTTCACAACTGACACAAAAAAATTCAATTTCACCTTTGAAATTGTGAACCAGATTTCTGGTTTAAAAAATTCAATACTTATCGACAGTTGAGTCGATTTGCACGAAATGTCAGACCATTTTCTTGAGATTTGCAATCAATTGGCTGATATATTGTTTTTATTTTTGATTCCAACTAATCTCAAGTGATTTGAGGCATAAACTGTTTTCAATGAATATGTTTTGCCCCCAGAGTTCATGTGTCGGATGGGATTATACTTTTTTTCAACAGAAATAAAACTAAGGCTAGAATTAAGTCAAAAAGGTTTTGATTGAAAAAAAGTTTTATTTTGATTAGAATTTCACGAAATATTTTTTAAGGATTTCTCTGAGAATTCGGTCATTAATTAAGATTTTTTCGAATTTTATTCATTAGTTTTGGCGTAAAGTCATTGATCACTAAAATACATAAAAACGGATTTTAAAGTTGACTTCAATTTAAAATTCAATTGAATTGAAAATTATTTTTATTCTTATTTCTGAAAACACATATTTGAGAAATGATTTATTTATCCTTAATTTAGAGCTTAGTTTTCAGTTCATTCAGATTCATATCAATTGTATTTTGAAAATCAACGAACAAAACCTCAGATATTATATATTAATCACGAAATAAGACAATGTTTATTCAAACAAACAAAAATTCGACTCAATTTCCAAAACCAATTCTCAGTGCAAAAAATTCTGATCAAAAGGATTAGTAAATGAGACGAACAAATAAATAATAAAAACTTGTATTTAATTTTTTGTTTCTTCAGACTAACGATAAACAAATGCTAATTAAGTTTTGATTAAAAATTTTCGTTACAAACAATAATATGTTTATAAATAACAAAAAAGAAACAAAACATTAATTATTTTAATTGAACTTATCGTTAATCTAAACGTTAAGACATCCAATTAATTTGCATTTCGACTGACTTTTAAGAATAGTATTCAACCGATTTTCTAAACGCCATTCATTAGTGAACTTTAAATTGAGTTCATTTTAAGGAAGAGTTAGTGCACAGGAATTATCTCTACTAATGATCGGACAGTTTATGTGTTTCGTAAAATTATTTTCTTATTAAAAGCATTTTTTTGCCAAAAATACTCATTTAATCCTTTAATTAATTGCAAGAACAGAGGGATCGAAATGGGCTCTAATTTGCTAGAAGACAAACACTACAATATGTGTATTGAATCCCAATTAACTCAACAATAATTAGTAAAACTAAATATTTAATCAACATATTTTTTATAGCACGATAAGATAGCACCAAGATCATATACAGGTTTTCGGAGTCGTACTTGAATTTTTAATCTTTATATTAATTTATAAAATATTTTAATTGCAAAACCATATTTTGTTAAGGTCATTGCTTAGTGTAAATCAGGGATGGCCAAGAAGAATTATCCCAAAATCTCTAGTTATCAAGAATCTTAGAAAATCTTTATAAATAGCGCAAGGGCCTTTGACTTGTTTCGGTTTCGGACAAATTATATAATTTAAATTAAATTCGTCTAACAAATGGGATTTAAACCATATTTAGCTACAAATTAAACCCCCGAAACGTATCGTCATTTTCCCATATATTGACAAATGCGTCCTCGTTGAACCATTCTTAAGTGAACCTTCCGATTGTGGAACCCTGAAATTTAATACTCGACTTATTACTGTATTTGAAATCTAAAAGCATTTTCATAATGACTTAAAAATTATGTAAAACACTAATAATTATTAATTAATAATAAGTTTTGTAAAACTTAAATATAATTATCTGTTAATTAAGTAATAATTAATTTTGAAAATTATATGCATTGAGTGACAAAAATATAGTTTCAAAAACACATTCGAAACACTATTTCACAACTATTTTAGCGATCATTAAAAACAAATCAATTTTGTGTTTCCTTTGAAGGCAGGCATATCAGTGGCTCGAGTGCTACCGGCTTTAACTCAGACCAATTGTCTGGTGACAGATGTGCTCGATATGATAAGACCGCATATGGAGTTCTCATTCAATAACATACTGTCGCACATCAACACTGTGTTCGTGTTGAGGACCAAAGCCCGGGGCATTTCGGGCACCGATGTCAATGAATTAGCCAAGGAGCATACCCGGTATGTAGGCATCAAATTAATAGTGCTAGGGGCACTTCTTGGCAATATATAAATAAACAAAAACTAAAATAGGTATCGTCGCCCACAAACTGTCATAGTTTGTCTGTTCACAATTGTCTCCGAGCAATTCTGCTTTGTTTTTATTGTCAGTTTAAATGTGACCTTGCCCATTTCCATTATAAACAATTCATTTGAAATCTTATCTAAAGTTCAATTGAATATTCAATCTTTAATTCAACTTCTTTGTTTTTAACAAAAAACAGGAAAATATTTGACACATTTGCCCGATATATGATTTATTTTAGTGATCAAGGTAATTCTTGAATAATTGAAGTTTAAATCCATTAAAATAAATAAAAAGGAAATAAAAGCAATTAATAAAGAATTCAAGAATAAATTGAAGGCTATTTTAAATACAATATACTGTTGTCTTAATGATTATTACCATGGTTATTTAATTTCAGACTTTAGTTGTTTTTAAAAGAAAATTAATTTTTTGATTTTTTTTGCCAGAATGCGTTTGAAGGGTCAGATGCTATATGTGGCCGAATCAGATGTCGTCCTATTCTTGTGCTCTCCAAGTGTTCTAAATTTGGATGATCTCAACAGAAGAGGACTCTATTTGAGTGATATTCCACTACACGACGCGACCAGAGATCTGGTCCTCCTTTCGGAGCAGTTTGAGGCCGAATACAAACTGACCAAAAACTTGGAGATTCTGACCGACAAACTTCAGCATACATACCGTGAACTGGAGGACGAGAAAAAGAAAACCGATAGGTAACTGTCCTCATCAGTAGCACACAATCAGAACATTTGATAGCTGTAAGACATCAAAGAAACAAAACAAAAATCGGAAAAATCAGTAACAAAAAATAGTATTTAATTTCCTTTAATCTGTTTTGAGAGGAATTAAGGCACGAAAACTATACGTCAGTCCTATTTTATCAGTTATTATCCGATATAATCATATTTAAAGTGCAAAAACTAGTTTATTAGCGCACAATGTGCGGCACATCCACTCTTCAAAGGGTGTAGTCCTGTAGTCCCCAAAGCATTTGCCGTTTGTTTGCTTTCGAATTATTAATAATTGTTTTGAAATAAAAAACAAGAGGAATGTTGTTAATTCTGTTTTTATAGGGCTATCCATAGAGTAAACTAATCTAAAACTAATATTTTTGATAGATTATTGTACTCAGTATTGCCACCATCTGTTGCTAATGAACTCCGGCATCAAAGACCGGTTCCGGCAAAGAAGTACGAATGCGTTACCTTATTGTTCAGTGGAATCGTTGGCTTCAGTCAGTATTGCGCTAAGAACTCAGACTCAAAGGGAGCCATGAAGATTGTCAACCTCTTGAACAGTCTTTACACCACATTTGATGTGTTGACGGATCCCAAGAAGAATCCTAACGTTTATAAAGTATGGGTTTATTCACAAATAACACACAATTTAGACTAAATATGTGTTTTTCGGTAAATTTTATCAAAGGTCGAGACTATCGGCGATAAATATATGGCCGTTTCAGGTCTTCCTGAGCCCTGTGAAACACACGCGCGATGTATAGCCAGACTGGCTCTCGATATAATGGATTTGTCAAAGAAAGTCAAAACTGAAGACATGAGTGAAATTGTAATCAGTTTATTTTTAAAAGGAATTGGTGTTAATTTGACCATTTACCTTTCATCATTTAAGGAAATAACAATTGGCATCCATTCGGGAGAAGTGGTAACCGGTGTTATTGGCAAACGAATGCCAAGATATTGTCTGTTCGGTAATACAGTTAATGTGACGTCCCGTACGGAGACCACCGGCGAAAAAGGGCGCATCAATGTCTCTGAAGACGCTTACAGTTGTCTTATGGAGAATCAGAATTTTGACCCTGAGTTCAATTTCGAAAGCAGAGGACTCGTTCAAATGAAGGGCAGACCCGAGCCTATGAAAGTCTATTTTCTAAACAGAGCACCCGTTGAGCCCTCGATTCACAAAATTTTGTTATAGACTTTAATTACTGTAATCTCTTCGCACAAATCAGCAATTTTTCACGAAAAATATGTCAGAAGCACCAAGGTGTTCAAGTTTGCCAATAAACAAATAATTATCCCAATTATTGAGACAACCGTTTGTGGAGTAATTGCTATTCAAGAACAGGTACTATCAGAAACAGGTGATTTGTCAGTCACCTAACCCTTGGCTATTCTCAGTGTTTGAATTCATGTTTAAAATATTCGTTGATTTGTAAAATATGTGAACCAATAAATTATTAAGTTTTCAACAGAAATGTTTGAAAAATTAAAATTTTCTCTAAATTTTTTCCCATAAAAATAGCGAAAAATTATTAAATCTATTGATTTTGAGATAAAATTTTTAATCAATCATAAGAGAAATGAATTAAATATAAGCAAATTTTGAATAAAAATTATATATTATATAATATGAGATAATGTCTTCCGAAGAAAAATTGAAAAAATTATTGGTTCGGATAACTATTAGAATAATTTGCTGTCAAACTAATCATTGACTTCCTTTTGAATTTTAATTTTTTCTTTTATTACTTTATTTTAAAAATTGTCAGAAAAAAGTGTTTTCCTTCAAAAGATGAAGAAATTATTCGGTAATTAAGAAAATTATTTATTAAAAACAATGCTATATTTGCACAGAAATTGCTTTTAAATGCAAAACAGTTTTAAAACAGTTCCCATCGAATGATTCACCAATTTTTAAAATTCATTGGAAAAGGTTTTTAATAAATGAGTTTTTCTCTAATTTACCTCAAATTCATTGTATAAAAAATTAATAATTGATTCAAAGGTTGGTTACGAAAGAAGACAAACGAATAGTAGAGAAAAATATTATTCATTCGATTCATTACTGAATACATTATTATTAAAACCAATTAAATATGATTTTAGTTTTTCTTTCCGATTGTTTTAAATAAGTCTCTGAACTGTAAGAATAATATTTATTTTGTTTAGTGTTTCGTAGCCATCATTATATTGCTGCGATTGTGCTGTGCTAAGGGTCTGTGCGATAAGAATAGTCAAAGAACGTTATAATGAATTTTCTTCTGTGACTAACCTTAAAAATGTGAATAAAATTCATGAAAATCTACAATAATTTCAAGTTCACAACCCTTTCCTAAACACAGTGTTTCCTTTAGAAGAATTACTGAACCAATTATTACACGAAATATAAATTGACTCCAAAGCTCTGAAAAATTATTACCTCAACTGAAATGGGATTATAATTGATATAAAATTGTTTACTGCGAATTTGATTTAGTATTTTCCACTCAACCCATTCTAATAAAGGGTTGGCAAAAGGAATAGGTTCATACGAAAAATTTACAAAATTATGTATTCTGGTTCCTATATTTCTGAGTTTTTTGGCTAGTTATAAATAGAGTTCCTTAGCTTCATTGCTTATCGGCTTCAGGATGTCAGGGGGAGGGCAGAGGGGAGAGTATAATGGATAAATGTGTTGCAATTTTACACTAAAAATCATAGAAAATTGAAAAGTCGTTTAAATTGAGTAATAAATTTTAATAAAATTTTAGATACAAATCAATTAAACAGAGCACTAAAATTTTGATAGTTTTAGTGCATTAATTAATTAAACTGAGTAATTTAAAGAGTGAGTTGTAGAAATTCCCTTGCTTATCTGCCAATTTTAGAGGAGAACACATAAAATTTTATTTTTCTACAAACCATTGAAATAAATGTAAATTTCTCTCAAATAAAAAAAATTTTAACACTTTAAACAGAAAATAACCGCAAAATATAAATAATTGTTTATAAAAAAGAGTAAAATAGTTGTAAATAGTCTTCATTTAGATATTTAAAAAACATTCCTGATAATTCAAAAGATATTTATTCGGATTAATGTATTTTTATTGATGACATCATTATATAAGAAATGTTAAAACTATTAAAATTATCAGAATAAGCTTGCATAACCAAGCTAAGGATCAGAATTAAAAATTAAAGCGATGTTTGAATAACTATGGGACTCCTCTGATGGCATCACTCTTCGTTAATGTCTGACCAAGATCACAAGGGTAAATAGATAATCTATACTATAAAATATAAAATTTGGGAATTATTTTTAATTGGGATAACTAACTATACTTTAAGTTTGGGTTATTGGAGGTCATTTCTACAGTGACACCTTGGTCGTGAGTTTTGTTTTAAAATGTTGAAAACATTCTCAAAGCATGTAATAAAACCGTCGGAACAATACATTTAATTTATGTTTGAGAGCATATCTATGCATCAAGTAAACTATTCATTAGATTTATATAACATTTGAAGTAAAAATTACACTTAATATACAGGTTTCAGACATCAAACTTAAGACAAATAAAACTAATCCGAAGTCACACACAAACAGTTCATCAATAAAATGATTGAACGATTAGATCTCGTTTTAAATTAATCGTTAATTCATGATATGCTCTAAAATTACATTTTTCGGTTCATCTCTATTATTATTATAGATATTAGACATATATTTCATTCAAACTGATTATAAATTATAGACATTTTTGATGTAATTGCTCTTCAAATTCAATTAAATTTAAGAATTTATCGAAATCATACTCTTTTTATACATCAAAATTCTTTGTGACGTAAATGATCAAGGAAATGGTGGACCATTTCGAATCATCAGTTTTGCCTCTAGAATTTTAAGAAGGCTCAGGTGATTTTAGCTAATTTAAGGTTTAACCCCGAATTTAACGGTGAAAACTGATTAATTCCGATAAATGACATCTAATGACGAGCCCATTGACATTACCAATCATTGGATCTAAATACCGTCTAGACCATAAACTAAAGCTTGTTCATCCCTGATAAAGGTTAAACAGAACACTCTGATGTCTAGAAAAGCACTCTCCTTGACCTAGTTAAGAAGGAGGCGCATACATCAATGGCCTGAACACTGGTTCTGATAAATATTGTACTTATTTTTAATTACATTTCCGATCAACTGAAACGATGGTCTAATTTTATTTGTGAACTGATTCTGTGCTCTCTTCTGATTAAACTTACACTGAATTTAATGATTAGACTGGTTTTAATGTGTGCCCCCACTCCCCAATAAATGGCTTATAAAAGCCTATTAAAGAGCTTTAATGCAAAAGTTAATACTTTTTAAAAATATAATCTCAAATGTCTGTTAATGACTATTGATTTGGTTAAACATAAGACTTGTGAGTAATTCTCCGTTAATTCATCCGATATTTAACATTGAGTTAAGTTTTTCTTCATTCAAAATCTCTTTTTGGTGAAGACATTAAACGATGAAATCGGAGATCAGTTTTAAATTAAAACTTTTAATGCATTTCATATTTAAATTTGAAACGATTCCGAAGAATAAGAAATTGGAATAAAATTAAAAACATTTAATAAAATAAACTATAATTTGAATAAATGAAACATAAAAACCAAAAAAAGTATCAAAAAGAGAGAAAATCACACGAAATGAATAATAAATTGTGACTTAGTTTTGAATTAATTATCACATTTACCGCACAACCGGGTTAGACGAGTGCCACAGTTTTGCTTAAATAACTAAGCATTACTAGCTATCACACCAGGGTTATGCTTAATCAAAATCACGGTATATTCAAACATCGAGCAAAATTAAAATTCAGAGAATATTTAATTTTAACTAATTGCAAAATTCAAGTTCAAGGATCAATTTTATTCGGAAAAAACCAGTTAAGCTTTCAATGGAAATAACGGTTCGAATGAATTAGTAGTTTATTGAAAATTTAAATATTATCTGTTTTGCGATAACTCATCAAATGATTACATAATAACAATAATAATATTTTCCTAAATATAGAACTGAGGTTTACCTTAACAATAGTTGAAACACAATTATTGGATGAAAATATTGAAATAAATTTTCATCAATTCGTTTAAAGTATAATTAAATGAGAATTTTATACACAATTGAATAGATATCACTTATTTTATAATAAATATATGTCAAACTATCACACTTACAAATAAAAACACACACACACACAACCGTTCATTTGACTTAAAACTAAAAATAGATAATAAATGATTAAATTCGAGTAATCGTCAGAATAAGTAATTTTAGACATCAATAAGAGGAATG
Source organism: Oribatida sp. (assembly GCA_034697865.1). Lineage (NCBI taxonomy): Eukaryota > Metazoa > Arthropoda > Arachnida > Sarcoptiformes > Oribatida sp. Next base: position 4,263 of record JAQGAR010000335.1, on the reverse strand, counting down.
AAAAACAAAAATTATACCGAATTTAATGATTCTATTAAACGGAGAGATCGATGAGACCGAAAATTCGAGGCCAACACCAAAACTATTTGCAAATATAAACTGTGAATCGATTCCTAAAAATATAATCAGTTTTGAAGTTTGATTATAATTGCAAATATAGAAATCAAATTCAACAAGGATATTCTGTCTTATATTTCTCGCAATTTTCTCATTTGACTGGAATTCAAAATGAATTTTCGTCTATAAATCAAATCTAATGAATAAAACAAAGAAATTGAGGAAAAAAATTCATCAGAAGTTTTATAATCAGTCTATAAGTGGAGACAAAAATCTAATAGACTTTGAGCCAAATTCTCGTTTTCCAAGAAAATATTTATTAAATTTAAATAAAATGTTTGGACCATCTCTTTGATCAATGTATAAATAGGCGAAGGGTGGGCCAGTCATCACACTCTCACAGCATGTATTTGTTGATTACCTGATGCCTAAACCTATTTATCAAATATAAAAAGTGAATAATTTGCACAAAAGACAAACTGTTTTACCAATCAATTCTTAACCTATAGTTATATTAAAGTTGAGATTAACTTTTGGTTATTTATCACAAAAAATAAGATTCAAAAATTGATTCGTTGCTTACATTTTCTATTTACTAAATGAGATATTAAAACAGATCTGTCGTTTATTTTGATTAACTTTATTGAAGGCAAACATATTTCAAATATTGATTACAAAATTGTTTAGGAATTCGGTAAATGTTTAGTTGATTTTATGAACCTGGTAAACTAGTATGATTCTGATTTATCATAAGTATCTAGATTATTTGTCTCTCAGTTGAACTTTGCAATCGAAATATCAAACTTTTATCTATTCATTAGAAGTAAGTTTCATTTTCTCATTAGTTTTATCATTTGTTTTTAGTTTTGGCAGATTTTATGAATTTTCATATTATTGATAACAAGTCGAGTGTTTATATCGTTTCGATAAACATTTCGGTAGTTATGTCTGAAAAGTGTCACTCATTTAAATGCATTGGAATCATAGGTTTTGGGCGTTTGGGTCAGTTCTCATTCACTTCTCTTTGTTTTTATTAATTTACAATTAATTTCAATTTAAGGCCAATATATAGTTGAAAATATTCAAACAAATGGACACAAACTGGGATTGAGATTAGGTTTCGTATGGAACCGCACAAAAACAGCACTCTTAGAGTCAAAGGTCGAAAACAGTCTTATTTTGGATGAGTTGTCAAACTTTGACAAATTCGATGTGGATTTGATTGTGGAAGTGTCGCATCCAATTATAATTCACAAATTTGGCGCCCAATTCATCAAAAACTCGGATCTTATGGTCTGATTAAGACATTCTTCGCTTTTTAATAGATATCGTCTAACATTTGCCTTGTTTTCAATGGATTGCTATCAGATCGGATCGCCCTCATGTCTGGCCGATAGAGAGCTTGAGTCAAAACTGGTAAACGCATCGAATGAGTATTCGCACAGCCTTTTCATACCGAGCGGTGCCTTATGGGGTAAGGATTACTATTCCGGGGAAGTTCTCACCGGGATATCAATTAGAAAATATATCTAATACTTAAATCTTATTAAATATGAATTTCTTTCATACTTACCAACGAAGGCGGAAATGATATCAGAAGAATGTCTGAAAGAAATACACTAAAAGTAACGCCAAATCGAATAAGTCTTTTGAGATTTAATATTAAGTTTAACTCAAATATCATATCTTTGAGCCATTAATCAAAATTTTAATAAAAATGTTATATATTTTCTCGTTTTCTCATAACATGTGAAAAATATATGGTCGGCGCTCAGGGATTAACAGTTACTATGCATTTTCATCCGCATAGTCTCAAACTTGATGGACAGCTCAAGACATTAAACGATTCAATAGAAGACAAACCAATTATTCTATATAAAGGTCTTTGAAATTAATCAAAAAACAAATTCATTTGAAAAATTCGCTCTTTTTTTAATTTATTTGAGAAAAATATTTCTTTGAGTCTTTATTTTAGTTTTGTTTCTCTCTTCGAAACTTGACTTAAATATTGTATTGAATTAAAAGATTGGTTTTTGAAAAAAGTAATTTTTGAAGCTTCGAAACGCATAGAGAAGAGGATAACAACAAAATATAATTAAATTTAAGGCTTTAAAGTTTAAATTATTTAAAAACATTTTATTTCTCTTCAACACTAATATTGCGTGAAATTTAATATAAAAGATTACTTTATTTCAATTTCAGGACCCGTTCGACAGGTCTGCAGTTTAGCGCCGAATAATGTAAATACAATGGCAGCGGCCGCTACCGCAGGATTCGCTCTTGGCTTTGATCGTACCGTCGGTTGTCTGGTGTCTGATCCAAAGTAATTTCAAGAAATAGCTTTTTAGTTAAGAGTCAACTAACATGCACATCTCTCTCTCTCTCTCTCTCTCTCTCTCTCTCTCTCTCTCTCTCTCTCTCTTAATTTTAAAAATTGTATACATTGGTGAAATAGTTTGAAAGACTACCATAAAATCGAGATCGAAGTCATAGGACCGGAAAATATTGACAAAAAATGTTCGTTTAGAGTGAATACGACTCGTGTGAGCCCCACATCAGGAAGTGGCGATGTTTCGAGTTATGCGACTTTTGCCTCCTTCTGGACCTCTATTTTAAGTATGAGTTTTTGTTGTCTTAAAAAACACTATTTTCTACATTTCTCTTCTAATTATCAAAACCAAAAATCAGGTATAAGTTCTGATATCTAAGACTTCTGTAAATTTAGTTCAAAATCAGATAAATTGAAGCAAAAACAATATTATCTCAAGAATAATGAGCGGACAGCAATTTATCCAGGCATTTCTTCAATTTGTTTGGTTTGTAGTTTGAATGTCATTCCAGTATTTCTTTTTGTTTGCATTTTTGTCCCAAATTTTTCAACGAATCACTTATTTTGCTAAACAAATAGCTGTAAAATAACTACAATTTGTTGACTTATTTGTTCAATAAATGACAAAAACTTCTGTTGAGTGAAACAATTTATGTTATAATTATTTAAAAAACAAATTTCGTTTGTTTTTTATTACTTTTGAAAACTATTTCTGAACTCTGAAAACAAAATTATTTATTTCTCAAACAGTAATTAATCAAACATTTTATTACTTCGAGAAAAAAATCTAATTAACAGAGAAAAACATTTCAATTGACTTATAATTATTCATCTCTTTTATTATTGAATAACATTTTTCATTGAATAGATTGCGAACACAAAGGAAAAGGATTTCATCTTTGCTAAGAAAAGAAGAAAATTTTCAATTCAAACAATATCCTCACTATTACTCTGTGAGACAACTAATGAATGAATTCCTCTTTGAATCTATTTTCCACACATTGTGTGGGAGAATAAAAGACTAATAAACAACAGAAATAAATAACAATTTTCTTCAAAACAATAAATTTTCTCCAATTTTATTACACAACTATTGTTATAACTTATTATAAGTATTTATAAGTTTGAAAATAGTCGGCATTTCTATGCAGTCCTCGGTTTTTGCAATACATTTAAACTTAAATTAAATTATAAAATATATTAATGACTCCGAAGAAAGCATTTTATTTATCTCTGAATTTCTTCCCTTTGGATGAAAAATGTGAACAAAATTCAGTCCCGACTCTTAGAAGGAGTAGCATAAGAATGAATTCTCTGATAAATCTCAAACTCATTAAGGAGTAGGAGATGGATGAGTACACGATCAGCACAACAACAGGTTAGTCAACGAGTTTTCCTACAATTTTACAACAAAACACTCGTCTTTTACATCGACTTACAAAACATCGAAAAAAATGATCGCAAAAATAGTTTCAATAAAAATGAGCCGAAAAATTGAAAACTATTTATAATGAACTTATTGAACCTTAAGCTAAAATAGTAACAAACAAATAGAAACAACATTCTGTTAAATTCCTTTTTGTTCTTCTTGTTGTTGTTTTTATTGCCGGCTCAATTATTGAGCAATTATTCGAGCTCAAGGCTTATAGCTTTATTAGCCTATTATTCCGACCGCTAATAATTAACAAAACGGACGTAACCAAGAGTTGTTTGAACCGCTAATATCTTGATACATCTGTTAGATACCAAAATTGAATTTTTTAAACAAAACTAACAAAAGTTACTTGTTAATCGGATTAATACTGATATGAAATGTGTTAATGAACTAATAAGATCTATCTAGCTTAAATCTCGAGTCGTGGCGATTACTGGCATTT
>JAQGAR010000334.1:0-16893 GCA_034697865.1 Oribatida sp. | reverse complement strand
AGGGTGCACCAAGCTCTTCGACTTCAGGGAGGGGGTCAGGGGGGGTATTTTGCCAAAATTTTGATCAAAATCCTAGGAGGGGGGGGGGTGATCATGTAGGGGTAAAATGGCGTCCAAAATGGCCGCTATTTCGGCCATTTTACCACTAAATCCGGTTTAAATCCAGATAATTTAACTAAATACGGTTTAAATTGTCCTAAATCCAGTTTAAATCCGGTTAGGGCGGCCATTTTGGCCAGAATTGCCGAAAAAAATTACCGTCGCGCTTCGCGCGGCGAAAAATTTTCTCGCTGAGTCAGGGGGTATTTTTAAAAATTTTCGAGTCAGGGGGGTATTTTGGCTATACCCCCCCCCCTTGATGCACCCTAATTTACTTCCACATTTTATAGGTCTTATATAATTTAAATATATATTAATGAAATATGAATAAACTAACTGGCAGATTTATAAAGTTAACATAATTCTTGGTAATCATTTAATTTTTTCAGAGTGAATAAACATCATAATTTTTCATCTATGCATAATTATTCTATAAACAAAATAATAAGAACAAAACTCAATTATAAACTCGATCAAAAATATATATTTGAAAGGTATAAGCTAATTTTTTATTTAATATCAGACACTTGATATTGTTTGATAATATTTTAACTTTCCGAATAATATAAAGCAAAAAGCTAATTTTCAATACATAACCATTTTCTTTAGTTCAACCTTGTTGATTTTTTGAATTCCAGTCAACGGAAAATGATCCAGAATTCTAAGGCCTCCCCTTAGCTTCTTATAGTAATTGACTCGAGTGTCAACAAATTCAATGAGTGTCTGCTCGGTAACTTTTGATCCCTTATTGAGTGTGACAAATGCAAGGGGCACTTCCCCAAACTCCTTGTGTTTTACGCCCACAACAGCTGCGTTCTGGACATCCGGGTGAATCATAAGAATTCCTTCTAATTCACCAGGGTACACATTAGTGGCTGTCACATAAAAAAAGTTAATATTTTTCAAATAAATCCCATATATATTTGAGTTTGATATTACTGCTGACAATAATCATGTCTTTAATTCTGCCCACGATATAGAAGTAGTCATTGTCGTCATAATACCCGATATCACCGCTCTTTAAGAAGCCGTCCGCAGTAAACAGTTTGGAATTTGCCTCATCATTATTCAGGTAACCAGGAGTGATCTGAATGATCAAAAGTTTAATATCAATTTTCAATCAAGATCATCACATACCTGGCGACTTCTGACACATATCTCTCCCCTCTCATTTGCAGGCAATGAGCGCTCATTTTCATCGATAATTTTGATTTCAACGTTCGCACAGACCTGTCCGACAGTCAGAACATTCGGTATATTCTTTGACTGAGATGCGTAAACCATTGTAACACACCCTGTTTCTGACATTGCATAACCTAAATTATCAATAGATTCAAATTAATCAGGGTAACTGTAAATCTATAAAAAGCTTACTGTTTCTCAAATCAATTAAAGGAAACTTCTTAGTCACTAATTTGAAGGTATTTTCGGAAATGGGAGCACCTCCTGTCAACACAGTTCTGAGACAATTGAGATAATTATCTCCAAATGTTTCATTGTTTTTGGTCACCAAATTCAGAAGTGGTGGAGTAAAAACTGTAATGGTTATTTTGAATTTATTTATTGTTGTAATAATCTGGTTTAAATCAATATCTTGTCTTAGCATAGCGATTTTGACATCTTTTGAGAGGCAGGCCATTAATTGCATCTGGCCCCCTATTAGCCTCAGACTTGCGACCAGCTCTAAGTCAGATTTTTTACATTCTTCGAGTTGGAAGCCCTCAATTGTTGCTAAGTGATTGTCATTGGTTCTAATAATAACTTTCGGTTGACCTGTGCTACCACTGGTCATAACATATGTCGCCACGTCATTCAGTCCAGTTTTAATAGGAAGCGGGTAATTAGAATCGCGTGTATTTCCCATTATCTCTTCAACTGTCAAATCTTCAGTTTTAGTTTGACTTTTTGACTGACTGTCGATAAGAAGTGTTTTCTATGTTTAATAAAATTAAATTATAGATTATTTGAATCATTTTTAAGTTATTAAAATCAGGAATGAGCAAGGTCTGGGACCACATGGTGAATCGAAGGTAGACTTTCAAACTCGAGCTCATGGGGACCCTGCCTTGCTCATCTCTGATTAAAACTAATTATATCTATTATAAGGTTAACCTTGATAAATGTTGAGGTGCTGGCAAACTTTCTGATATTACCGTAATTTTGATCCGTGCAAATAACGAGTGAAGGCATAATTCTTGTTAGGATTCCGTTTATTTCAACTGAAAAAAATTATTTTAAATGATATAAATAATAAAATCAACATTAATGGCATTATAATCATGGTAACTCACATTCTGGAGTATGCTCTTGAAAAGAGGAATAAACTGCACCGGCAGCCAATATTCCAATGATAGCGATTCCATGAATGTCTGAGTTGTTTGATCCGATACTCACGACATCCCCTTTCTTGATGCCTAACCCATGTGAAAGATAATAAGCGAGGTTAAGAGCCGAGTCCAACACTTCTCGTTTAGTCCACTTTCGGTCAATAGTACAGTCAATCTGTTAAATGTTTATTAATTATTTGTAATTTAAAATTTAAAACAATTAAATCATTTTTCACTTACAATACATGTCTGGTCAGAATCGGTGCTCAACTTATCGATCAGTAATTCAATAACGGATTTCTGTTCGAGTTTTGTGGCAATCAATTCCGACTTTCTAATAAACATATCCATCGATTTTGTTCAAAAATAGTTAACTTTCAAGAAATTTGAATAAGAACTTGGTGGAAGTCTGGTAAAAATGTTAACTTCGAGGAATAAAGCCTAGGAATTTTGAGTCTGGTTTATAAATTTCAAATAGAAAGACAAGGAACTCGATATTTTTTAATAAATAAAACAGATAACAATTATGTGAAGTTATATCAAATTCAAACACCCAGGACATCCTTTCAGGAAAAATAATTCATTTATAATTACAGTCGAACCTTTGAGAGGAACCCTTCTGTCTTACCCATAACTTTATTCGCGAAACCAAAGCCATTTGTATTATAATCAATGTTTAATTAACGTTTAATTAAATAAATTAAATAACGTTTTCAATTAATGAACTGTGAGTTTTCACTGAATCTCCCTGATAGATACAATTTTTAAAGTTCAACAAATTATCCTTTTACAAATTTTATGGTCTTGTATGTACAGAAAATTTCAAAAATGTGTGTTTGAACCCGTATTAATAGAAGTGAAATTGAATTTTCTGATTTTTCATTGATAGAAACTTTACTCAGGTTATCAAAGATCAAAATTCACTTTAAAGTTTAAAAAAACACTTCAAGCCCTTATTGAAATTATAGGTGCTAAATTAAATTAACAAGGAATATTATGCATAGAATATTTTTGAAAGGAATCAATTAATTTTTAATACGCAACCATTTTCACAAGTTCAGCCTTGTTGATTTTTTGAAATGCAGTCAACGGAAAACTATCCAGGATTCTAAGGCCTCCTCTCAACTTCTCGTAGTAATTGACTCGAGTGTCCACATAATCAATGAGTGTCTGCTCGGTAACAGTCGATCCCTTATTGATTGTGACAAATGCAAGGGGCACTTCCCCAAACTCCTTGTGCTTTACTCCCACAACAGCTGCATTCTGGACATCCATATGAGTCCTAAGAATTTCTTCTAATTCAACAGGGTACACATTAATGGCTGTTGTAATAAAGGTTTGAGGTTAATATTTTTATGTAAATTGCAGTTATTTGAGATTGATATTACCACCGACAATAATCATGTCTTTAATTCTGCCCACGATATAGAAGTAGTGGTTGTCGTCATTATACCCGATATCACCGCTCTTTAAGAAGCCGTCCGCAGTAAACAACTTTGAATTTGCCTCATCATTATCCAGGTAACCAGGAGTGACCTGAAAAATCATATGTTACAAGTTTATTATGAGTTTTAAGCAGTAATTTTTCTATCAAGATGATCACATACTTGTCGACCTCTGACACATATCTCTCCCCTCTCATTTGCAGGCAATGAGCGCTCATTTTCATCAATTACTTTGATTTCAACGTTCGGACAGACCTTTCCTGTAGTCAAGACACTGGGTATTTTCTTTGACTGAGAGGCATAAACGATTGTAACCACCCCAATTTCTGACATTCCATAACCTAGATAAACAATATTTTCATATTAATCAGTGTACTGTAAAATTATAAAAAACTTACTGTTTCTCAAATTAATTAAAGGAAACTTTTGAGTAAACAATTTGAAGGTATCGTCAGAAATGGGAGAACCGATTGTAATCACATTTCTGAGACAATTGAGATAATCACCAAAGGTTTCAAAGTTTTTGACCATAAAATTAAGGAGTGGCGGGGTAAAAACTATTCTGGTTATTTGATACTTATTTATTGCTGTAATGATTTGTCTTATATCAATATCTTGTCTCAGCATGGCGATTTTTACACCGCTTGAGAGGAGGCCCATCAAAAGCATCTGGCCCCCTATGTGGCACAAACCAGGGACCAGCTGTAAGTCAGTCAGCCACTCAGTTGTTCTCATTCCCATATACTCTTCGTGTTGGACGCCCTCAATCGTTGCTAAATGATTGTCATTTGTTCTAATAATAACTTTCGGTTGACCTGTGCTACCACTGGTCATAACATATGTGGCCACGTCATTCGGTCCAGTTTTGATAGGGAGCGGGTAATTAGAATCGCGTGTATTTCCCATTATCTCTTCAACTGTCAAATCTTCAGTTTTAGTTTGACTTTTTGACTGACTGTCGATAAGAAGTGTTTTCTATGTTTAATAAAATTAAATTATAGATTATTTAAATCATTTTTAAGTTATTAAAGTCAGGAATGAGCAAGGTCTGGGACCACATGGTGAATCGAAGGTAGACTTTCAAACTCGAACTCAATGGGAGCCTTGATTGCTCATCTCTGATTAAAACTAATTATATCTATTATAAGGTTAACCTTGATAAATGTTAAGGTGCTGGCAAACTTTTTGATAGTATCGTGATTATTATCGGTGCAAATAACCAGCGACGGCTTTGTTTTTGTTAAAATACCATTTATTGCAACTAAAATTTAAAAAAATTATTGAATATTCATGATGATCAAGGAAACTCACATTCTGGAGTGTGTTCTGGGAAGGAAAAATAGATTGCACCGGCAGCCAATATTCCAATTATAGCGATTCCGTGAATGTCTGAATTGTTTGATCCGATGCACACGACATCCCCTTTCTTGATGCCTAACTCATATGAAAGATGATAAGCGAGGTTAAGAGCCGAGTCCAACACTTCTCGTTTAGTCCACTTTCGGTCAATAGTACAGTCAATCTGTTAAATGTTTGTTAATTATTTGTAATTTAAAGTTTAAAACAATTAAATCATTTTTCACTTACAATACATGTCTGGTCAGAATCAGTGCTCAACCTATCGATCAGAACTTCAATAACCGATTTCTGTTCGAGTTTTGTTGCAATCAATTCCGACTTTTCAATAAACATATCCATCGATTTTTTTCAAAAATTGTTAACTTCGAGAAAAAAGGTCAAACATCAAATTATATGAGACTGGTGAATAAATTATAAAAAAAAACTGAAACCTCAATATTTATTGAAAAATTAAAATAGGCCAATAGAACAATTATCTTTACCAAGCTCATACAGAGAGGACATCCTTTAAGGAAAATTAATTTATCGAAAAAATTGTTATAATTCGAAACAAGTACATTCACATACATTCTGTCCGCGCTGATCAATGTCCTCGATTGCAATCGGCCCAGCTCAGAATCCCCAGCACTCATAATTCCCAATAACCTCATTACCTTACTGCTTTTTAAAATAATCTTTATTTCTATTACAACAATTTTTTTATATTATGAAGAGTAAATTTTCCTTGGTTGGTGATTTTTTTTTGTCTTAAATTTATTTTTGTAAACTGAAAAATATCGAAAAATTTATCTAATCCCAATATTTTTCATAATTTTTACATTCATTTTTACAAATATTATGGAAATTAAAGGTGAAAAATAAAACTATCCAGCAACATTATGCATAGAATAAAAATTAGATTTGAAAGCTAACTTAGTCAGGAAAATTAATTTTTCAATCAATGTCAGATTGACATTTGATATTATTTGATAATAATTAACTTTATAACTTTAACTTCATAATTTTATAATAATTCAACCTTTATAATGGAATAGGTAGATTTTAAAACGTAACCATTTTCTTGAGTTCAACCTTGTTGATTTTCTGAATTGCAGTTAACGGAAAACTATCCAGGATTCTAAGGCCTCCCCTAAGTTTCTTATAGTAATTGACTCGTGTGTCCACATAATCAATGAGTGTCTCCTCGGTAATAGTCGATCCTTTATTGAGTGTGACAAAGGCAAGGGGCACTTCCCCAAACTCCTTGTGCTTTACTCCGACAACAGCTGCATTCTGGACATCCGGATGAGTCATAAGAATTTCTTCTAATTCAACGGGGTACACATTGATGGCTGATGTATAAAAGGTTTAAGGTTATTATTTTTATGTAAATTGCTGTTAATTGAGATTGATATTACAGCCGACAATTATCATGTCTTTGATTCTGCCCACGATATAGAAGTAGTGTTTGTCGTCATAATACCCGATATCACCGCTTTTTAAGAAGCCGTCCGCTGTAAACAGTTTGGAATTTGCCTCATCATTATTTAGGTAACCAGGAGTAACCTTAACCACCAACGTTTAGTATGAATTTTAAGTAATAATTTTCAATCAAGATCATCACATACCTGTCGACTTCTGACACATATCTCTCCCCTTTCATTTGCAGGCAATGACCGCTCATTTTCATCGATTACTTTGATTTCAACACTCGGACAGACCTGTCCGGTAGTCAAAACACTAGGTATGTTCTTTGACTGAGTTGCATAAACCATTGTAGCCCAACCTATTTCTGACATTCCATAACCTAAATTATCAATATTTTCATATTAATCAGGTTAACTGTAATATTACAACAGCTTACTGTTTCTCAAATCAATTAAAGCAAACTTTTGAGTGACTAATTTGAAGGTATTGTCAGAAATGGGAGCACCTCCTGTCATCACAGCTCTGAGACAACTGAGATAATTATCACCAAATGTTTCATAGTTTTTGGCCACAAAATTCAGAAGTGGTGGAGTAAAAACTGTCCTGGTTATTTGATATTTATTTATTGTTGTAATGATTTGTCTTAAATCAGTATCTTGTCTTAACATGGCGATTTTGGCCCCACTTGAGAGACAGCCCATTAAAAGCATCTGACCCGCGATGTGACACAAACCAGAGACCAGTTGTAAGTCTGTTGTTCTCATTCGGATACACTCTTCGTGTTGAAGACACTCAGTCATTGCTAAATGATTATCATTTGTTTTAATAATAACTTTCGGTTGACCTGTGCTACCACTGGTCATAACATATGTGGCCACGTCATTCGGTCCAGTTTTGATAGGGAGCGGGTAATTAAAATCGCGTGTATTTCCCATTATCTCTTCAACTGTCAAATCTTCAGTTTTTGTTTGACTTTTGTACTGACTGTCGATAAGAAGTGTTTTCTATGTTTTATAGAATAAAATTATAGATTATTTAAATCATTACTAACTTTTAAAATTAGAGATTAGCAAGTTGTGAAGACACATTATAAATCAGATGCCTTTTCAGACTAGAGTTCAAGGGGTGTCCCTCCCTTGCTCATCCCTAATTAAAAGTAATTTTATATTTCTGCCTTAATTTATGACTAACCTTGATAAATTTTGAAATGCTGGCAAATTTTTTGATAGTATTGTAATTTTGATCGGTGCAAATGACGAGCGACGGCTTAATTCTTGTTAGGATTCCGTTTATTTCAACTAAAATCAAATCATATAAATTATAAAATAAATATTTATGGTATTATGATCATGGTAACTCACATTCTGGAGTATGCTCTTGAAAAGAGGAATAGACTGCACCCGCAGCCAATATTCCAATGATAGCGATTCCGTGAATGTCTGAATTGTTCGATCCGATGCTCACGACATCCCCTTTCTTTAGTCCTAACTCATTTGAAAGATAATAAGCGAGGTTAAGAGCCGAGTCCAACACTTCTCGTTTAGTCCACTTTCGATCAATAGTACAGTCAATCTGTTGAATGTTTATTAATTATTTGTAATTTAAAGTTTAAACAATTAAATCATTTTTCACTTACAATACATGTCTGGTCAGAATCGGTGCTCAACCTATCGATCAGAACTTCAATAACGGATTGATGTTCGAGTTTTGTGGCAATCAGTTCCGACTTTTTAATAAAAATATCCATCGTTTTGTTTGAGGTTCTTCGAGGAAATAATGTTGAATTGAATTTGGTTAGTCTGGTAAATAAATTTTAGATAGAAAGACTAAGAGACTTCGATATTTATTTAATAATTAAAATAGATAACAATTATCTGAAAAGTGATATGAGGTTCACATAGAGGATATCCTTCAAGGATAAATTATGTATTGATGCTATACTTATAATTTATTATATTCAAAGGGCCATCTCTTAAGCGACCTATCTGATAGATAAGACATATTGCCCGGCATATCCATTATAAATTTTTTTTAAAAGGTTTGCCTGATAATATATCGATCTACCAACTACTATTTTGCAAGTCAAAAACAAAAATAATTATAGTTATTATAGTAATAACTTGCAACTAATATTTGATAAATTAGTGTGAACAAGATTTTTTCTGAAAAATTAATTGATGTTACTAATTGTGATAGGTTGATTAAATAATATTGACAAGAGTATTTTTATAGATAATCGGTCCAATCTAATAACTTTTCGAATTTAATATAAATATATTGATGATTTGTTTGATTAATTGTTTCACCTAGTGATTACCCAATAGAATTCAGAATTATTTATGAAACATTTTAGCATGCTCACAAATCATTAACGCAAGAGCAAAGTTTTCACAATAATTGGTTATATTTTCATGGTTGTTTTTAGTATGAAAGTAATAAATTAAATTCCCTAATTATAAATCATCATGTTCTCTTAATCAAAGACCCTTCACTTAAAAATTTACAAAATGCTTGTTTTGAAATTTCTGTCACAATTAACAATTTGAAAATTATATCTAGGTTAAATAAGGCTCCGAATTTTATATAAATACAGAGTTTAGAAGTCTTTATTTTCAGTTAAAAATCATTTTGACTAGAACCATTTCAACTAATAGTTCAAAAATGAAATTATTATTTCTAGCTGTGTTGCTCATTTGCTGTGCTCTAGCTCACACAGTTGTTCAGGACAAAAGAGGCCGCAAACATTGGCCATCAGGTCATCACTCTACCGATGACGGAGGACCACATCATTGTGATTGTGGTGATTGCAACGACCCATGCGAAGGTAAGTAATCTTGTTCGAAAATTATAATTTTCAATAACCTATCCTGGTGTTTTTCTCTAATAGATTGTGAGAGACCTAAAGTCACGACCATAGGTAAGAACGACCAAAAACATTATTCTCAAGCTTTAACTTTGTAAATCACCTAGCCTACAGTCCTCTTGTGCGCCAAAATGTGACCAAGCACACCATCTTGTCATGCTCACCAGGGTCTTACTTCGATGCCATCGAGTACATTGGAGTGGACGACACTAACCAGACGTGCAATGGAGTGGTCAGTGGTTTCTCAGGACCAGAAAAAGCTGTTTACACCGGCTATCGGTACAAGAAAGACGGCTCAGTCACTAAGGTAGTGCTCAATTCAAAATGGTACAAGAGGGTCAGCACATTCAACAACGGTCGGTCTCATTTCAAAACGAATGATGATTTTTAAAATTTATTTTGAATCAAGGTAATCAAATGAGAGTGGAAGAGATCGAATTGGACGATTGCGAGTGTGATGGTGATAATTTGAAGACCCTGGCCAGTTGGTCAGCCGACGACCCGCTTGCAGGCTGTTGCAATAAAGGGGTGAACCATCGCCAGGCCACTTTCTACCAGATGAAAATCTATGGTAAATGCTGTTCAACATGTTCTTTGGTTCAGAGCAGTTTCACCTGGGATAAAGTGCTTGAAAATTGACCCATTTACTAAATACCCGAATTAAAACTACACTAATTATTTTAAATATTGAAATAATCAAATTGTACTTGTTTAAATGAAATAAATTCTAAAATATTTGCACGCAAATTCAATAGTCAATTTAATTAGAAACATCTACAAGCACATCTTACATGGAGAGACATTGCCTCTGAGACATCTGTAGATTGTATATACCAGGGTGAAACCTTTTCCTTTTGTCAAGTAAGTTTTCAAAGGTTTGAGGTTAATTTTCAAACAAGGGCAATATTATTCTTAATTCTCAGAGTACTGGGAGTATGTGACAACAGGCAGAATATATTGAACTATCTATTTTATTAAACAATTAAAATATGAAATTCATTAACATTTAGGAATGTTTTTGATTGCCCAAGATAGTTTATTTGAAGATCCGTGATAAATGTGACATAATTAGTTATTATTAATGCTTTAAATTTTTGCGAGGAAATATCATCTTCAAAATTCATGAAATATTTGACTTGTTGAAAAAATTAATAATTTTGCAATTTATACTCAAATTTACTCTGACATATCTAGGCAATTAAATTTCAAACAAATCACGTTGAAAAATTACATGGAAACAAAGCAGAAATGTTAACTAGGTGCTATTAAGGACTTAATTAGTTTTAGAATAACTCTGTTCAGATAAAATACTTTTGAATAAAAAATGAAAAATTTAATTTTTCTCTGTCTTTTAATTTCATCATGCTTAGCCGAATCACATGTTCAAAATAAGAACACCAGAAAGGTCAGTTGTCCTGATTGCAACGGCTCTCAGCATAATGGACAGACCCTCGACTGCAAATGTGATGACCCCTGCGATGGTTTATAGTCTTTTAATTCTATATTCATTGATTTTAATCTTGAAATTTTGTTATTGATCCTGATTAGAATACGAATCACCAGGTCCTGTATTCAAGACTAAAAGTAAGTAAAGTCCTTGATTCAAATAATGATTAACCAATTTTTATCGAAAAATCACCAAGCTTATACACCTATGAACACTCAAGAAGTAAATGGCAGAACGGTTCTAGTTTGTTCACCTGGATCATACTTCGACCGAATCGAATATGACGGCTCTTATAAGTACAATACAACTTGCAATGGAGTGGTGGCCGGTAGTGGCGGCTATACTCTTTCCATTTTCACCGGTGTCAGAAAGGAGGACAGCGATAAAGAGATTGTCGAGCAAATAAACGCCGCAAACTATAAATTCGTGGCCAATAACAACAACGGTAAGTTTTAAATCATATAACCAGTGACTTTAATCTACCAAGCTAACTTTCAAACAAAATTAGGTAATGCAATCGTGTGGGAAGAAGCAACCCTGGGTCTCTCTGGCAAATGCTCTGGCGATATATTGAGGTTTATATCGAATTGGGTGGCGGATGACCCCCTAACGGGCTGTTGTGACAAAGGAGTCAACCGTCTGAAAGCCACTGCCTATTATCTCAATATCTACGGGAAATGTTTCTCCAAGTGCAATTTGCTCCAGACAAGCATGACTTGGAAAAAGCCGTTCAAAAATTAGGCCATTCATCAAATTGATCTTGTTTAAATAAACAAATAAATAAATGACTTTTTACATGTCCAAGATTAAAATTGAATCAATAAAGTTTTATGTTTTTGTCTATTAATTTAGGAGTTGTTAAAGTTCAGAAATTATCGGGGACATTCTTATAGATCTCTAGATTCTTTAGATCATTAATTTTAACTTGCTTATTTACGATTTAACTTTGATCTTCTGAACCTTTGGATCTTTAGGTGGTACCTCTTGTCATTAAACAAGGTTGTACCTACTAATAATTTAAGCTTGTGTAACTTTTGCAAATTATAATTTAATTTGATGAATGTCGAAAAAAGCAGTTTTGAAATACTAATAGAAAAGCAAGGTAAATGTTTAATAAATCATGGTTTACTCAATCAAGCACTTGAATTAGGCTTGATAATTTGCCAAGAGCATTAAAAAAATTGTTTCAACAACAAGGAGGTGAAATTACTGGAGTAAAATCTAATAAATTTTTATTAGAGAACTAGGTCGATTTCCTCAACTAATTCACCCAATTAGTGAGCAAGATTAATCACTAATGAAGAGTTTTATTTTGAAATCATGACAGGTATTTAAATTAATCACCTGGAAATTAACAACTTGACAAATAAAATTCTATCATAAAATTAGACCAAATTCCTTGATATATAAGCGAGGTAAAACTTCATTCTTTTTCATAACATAAGTTTGTGATAATGAAACTTATTTTAATCATTTTAGTCGTCAGCTTCGGAGCGATTGTTGAGAGCGAGGTCTCGGGTAAAGTGCTCCGTCGTGTAGCATACAAGAATCACGCTAAACAGGCACCACCTTGTACTGATGGCCAGAATGTTCCCTGTGACCAGAATGTTCCAGGACCAGATGGTCATGACGAGCCGTCTGACAGCGATGGGAATGTGCCAGATAAACCCGATGATGATAATGATGATGGTGATCACGGCAATGACAACCCTCACGATGGCGATCACGGCCATAACAAACCATCCAAGGGCTGTCTGGACTGTAAAGACCCTTGTACATGTGAGTCTTGGAAGATTAAGCAACAACAATTTACTGATTATCTCAATTTTTAGGCCTTCCGGACATCAAACCTGCTAGTGAGTTCAATATTACCTTGCTAATTGAAATATTCTAAAAGGGGTTTGATTAGATTACAGCATAGTTAAAGCTCAAGAAATTTCTCAGAAGTTGGTCTATATTTGTACCCCTGGTTCCCATTTTAATCGCATAGAGTATGATGGTAGTTTTAACTGGAACACCAGTTGCAATGCTGTGCTGGGAGGTTGTACTGGTCCCTGGAAAGGGTTTTACACCGGAATCCGGAATCTACGAAATGGTAAACAGGAGTCACACTCTTTAGACGCACGAGACTATTGTTCCTGGACAACTTTTAACACCGGTTTGCTTGATATTTTAGAGTGAATTTTACTTGATTAATAAATTCAATCTGATTATTAGGAAATGCCATGAACTGGGAGAGAACACCACTTAGTAACGGTCATTGTAAATCAGATGTTTTTACCTCTATATCTGATTGGGTTGCCGACGACCCCATCACCGGATGCTGTACCAAGGGCGTTAATCATTTGAATGCGGTGTCTGGGATGATCAAGATCTATGGCAAAAAGTGCTGTTCGCAATGTACTTTACAAAGCGGTTCCGTCACTTACCCGGAGAAAATCACTAATACCGACTAATATTATTTTGAAATTAACAAGTTATTCATAATTTTGTTCAAATTCTAAATGATAAACTTCAATAAAATTATCTAGCATTTAATTTGTCTATTTATTATTTTGTTATTTTTTGGGGTTTTATGCAATGATTGGTTGTGTAATTGAGCTTCAAAATGTTCAAGTTCATAAAAATAATGATTTATTTTTCAATTAATAGAATCAAATACATAAAGAAATTATTGAATGAGTTTTTAATCCAATCTTTTTTGTAAAGTTACCGATTGAGTGAACCAAATCAAGATACAAACTATGGTTCACTATAACGGTTTATCACTGTAATGGCTAAATATTGTTGAGACCCTGGTCAGCTAAACGCAAATTTTCATAAAATAATAATTAAATATTTAATTTCAGCTTGGTTATTAAATATATCATAACAAAATAAGAAGAAATAAACATAAAGGGAGATATAATTTTCATTGAATAGTAATTAATAATTATGAATGAGAAGAATTAAATTGATAAAATAAACATGTAAAAATGATAAAGTACATATTAGGCCTTTTCCTCTTCGAACTCATTTGCGTGGCCATACCCTTTGTTAATTGTAGGCCCTTTGTCAGTCTTCATTAAAATATTATTAGCCCACTCCGATAATAATATTTTAAACGTTGGGTAGGGAAACCCATTGAAACCTACTCTGGCGTAAACCACAGTATAAGCTCCCATATCTGCGAACAGTACCCACTCCCCAACATTCAATTCGGGCATTTGATACTCCATTTTGATGATGTCCCCACTTGTTAATGCAGGCCCCCAAACAATACTAATCTGATGATTTCGTGAGCGCAATACCTGATTACTTAGAAATGGGAGTGGCATCGAAATTCTTGTTAGCAAAGTGTCAGCGAAAAAGGAATAGGGAATCCCATCATTCAAGTAATACATAAATGTGTCGCCGCCATTGTATTCGATAACTTTCTTGGATATGACTTTCGTCACTAAAGTGAACGCCGTTTCGCAATAATAACGACCCGGTTCTGCAATAATAGTCAAATGTGGATCAGGGAAGAGCTTATCCAAGTACTGGTTAATGTCCCGAGCCATTTCTTCAAAATTGTCCAAACGAGGCACAACTTTTGTGAAATATAAGATGTTACTGCCTGGAAAGCCTCCCCCTATATCTAATAAACATATTGAAAACCCCATTCCTTTTGCCATATCGAATACTATTCTCGAACGTTTTATGGCCTCAATATATGCCCGACTGCTCTGAGTGCCAGTTCCCACGTGAAAGGAGACTCCCATTACATTCATTTTCATATCTTTGGCTGCTTTCAGAATGTCCCCGACAACTTTCATATCTGCGCCAAACTTTATTCCGAAACCACCGCTGGCATACCTCTCATCGACTTCAATACGAATAACAATTCTGGCCGAAGGAAATATTGATTTAACCTTGACCAATTGATTGACGCTGTCCACAACCAACAAATCCAATCCATTTCCCTTTGAATATCTTAAAAATGCGTTTGATATTGTTGGGTTAGAAATTATTATATCGTTTGGTTTTGCTCCTCTCCTCAAAATATCTTGGACTTCGTGCTTAGAAATAAAATATTAAATAATCTATTTTAAAAATGAAATGTTTTAGTTCATACCTGACTCGCGCAGTCATATTTGAGGCCCAGGGCAACCGTTATGTCCAATAAGAGTGGCAAAGGATTAGCTTTGATCGCATAGTGAGGAACCACTCGAGGCATCAGTTCTAACCATTTGTGATGCCGTCGAATAATTTCTTCGACATTAAACACCATAAACGGATCGTCATTCTTATCGTTGAGATGTTGTTTAATAAATGCCTCCACTTTGGAGGAAAGTGAAGTGTTTAGAACAGCCATTCAAAAATAACCGACCAATTATTGTTGTTAGATAATTCTAGCACTATTTCAAAACAAACTAAACTTAACAATTAACAAACTGCTAAATTTCTCTCAATTTATACTAGTAATTTTAACCTTGTTTTATTATAATACAGGGCATTCAATGACATAGTTACAGAACTTTTTACTTGGTTAAATCTCTCGTCTAGTTTTAAATAAAAGAATCATGATCAACCTCAAAACATCATTTATATTGTTTGCTTCATTGTAAAGGAAATTGATAAATCGATCAATGAAAATAATTGAAATTAGAACTTGGCTCAAATCAAACAAAGAATGTTGGTTACAAGGTGATTTTTAACTGAAAGTAAAGGCTTCTTAACTCTGTATTTAGATAAAATTTGAGGGCCTAATTTTACCTAGTTATAATTTTCAGATTACTAATTGTCACAGAAATGTCAAAACAAGCACTTTTTGAATGTTTAAGGAAAATGATTTTGATTGAAAGAACATGGTGATTTATGAATAAAGAATTTAATTTAATATTTTCTTAATAAAAAAAAATATGAAAATATAACCATTTATCAATGTCTTAGCAATGAATTGTGAAACATAAACAATGCTCTTGGTATAGTAATTTGTTGAATTTGTTGACATGCTAATTTCATAAATAATTATGAATTCTTTGGGTAATCACTTGGTGGATCAATTAGTAATCTAATCAACTTAATAGATAGATAAAGATGGGTAAAGCTTTTCCGAATTAAAGTGCTCAGCGAAATTTATCAAAATTTTCCATAAAAATTTATTAGAAGTATAATTATTTGATTATGATAAGTCTGTTAATTTAAATCAAGAAAACTACTAGACCAAAAAACAGATGAACGGTCGAGCTTATTGATTGGTTGATATAATCAATCAATATTTATATAATTACCGATTAAGTGAACTTACATATCTTTTGCAATTGTAATTTTCAAGTTCATTAAATATTGATTTATTATTCAATTGATAGAATAAAGTACATCAAGAAATTATTGGACAAGTTTTTAATAGATTGATCTTTTTAGTTTAAAAAATGATAAAAAACGGCAATTCTCTTCAAAAATGGAATAAAAACGGACGCAGCTCTTGATGATCATGATGATTTATAATTACATAATAAAATAAACCTGAAAATATAAACATTTATTAAATCAGCAATTAGTTGTGAAATGAAAACTATGCTCTTGCGATAATAATTTGTGACAATGATAATCTTTTCATCAGAAATTGTTAAATAAGTTTTTAATCGATTGTTCTTTTAGTGAAGTTACCGGTATAGTGAACCAAATCACGATTCACACTATGGTTCACTATAACGGTCTTTCACTGTAATGGCTTTATATTGTTGAGAACTTGATCAACTTAACGCATATTTCCATAAAATTATAATTAAATATTAATAAGAAAGATATAATAAGAAAATAATCAAAAAATAGTTTATCATTAACACATAGTAATTATGAATGAGAACTAGTACAGTACATATTCACCCGAGGCAACTTCAAAGTAGGCAAATTTCAGTATAAGCAAGGCAATTGCCAATCCCCGACTGGTTCAATGGGTGTCATAACGTTAATGCTATT
>JAQGAR010000333.1:0-16930 GCA_034697865.1 Oribatida sp. | reverse complement strand
AACTTTTATTGATTTTTATATAAACTAATATTAATTTAAATTAAACTCTTTGTTAATCCAATGCTTTCAACTAAATTTTTAAAGTTTACAAAACGAAGAGAATTTTGATTTCTTGGAATGAATTCACAACTTTTTTTATCTTTAATTCAAAAATCATGTTTAATTTGATAAAAATTGAGTAAGGTGTTATAAGTAGGATGTGGATATGGCTAAAGATCAGAATATTCTGTGATTTAATATGAAATTCTTATTATTTGAATAATGAAATGTCTCTAACAATTGTAAGAGTAGAGATAAAGCGTTTATTCAATAATATTCTTAGAGATGTTATAAAAGTGTTAGTGGAGGCAGACATGCGTCCAAACCTTAATACCACTATTGAAACAATTTTCAGACGAACCGAGAGTTTGTTTCTCGACTAACACACCATTCATTCTCATAAAAAGTATAGAAAATTAATAAGCCCTTATCTCCTGTTTTTTTGGCCCAAAGTAATTGATTTTCAATCAGAAAAGTGTTTATTTCTGTCACTCGAATAAAACAATCAAAAATAACTGAAAGGGTTACGAATAATCTTGGCTAAACTTTGAATATGAGTTTCATAATTCTGTCACTCGTTATGTTATCTTTTTCTCCCATTCTGGCCAACAGGTGAGTTCTTTTCAAGCAAGTAATCAATTTTTATTTTAAATATCGATATTTTTAATAGTTTTATATTCGAATAAATACACCTGTTTAACTTATAGTTTAAATAAATATGATTGCTCGTTTAAGTCATTGATTGCGCAGAATAATTCTCCTGAATATCAGAATCGCTCCATAAGTGAACAATTCTTAGAAATAATTTGATTGAAATTCTTATCTGTTTTCAACACATTTGTTATTATGAAAGTCAGAGCAAAAAAGAAGCGCTAATTTTGGTATTAACTCACTATTTAATAATCTTCTTATAATACCTTTAATAATATTGAATAAACAGTGATAAATGGTATTTTTGTATTTATTAAAGGAGACTCAAGGGGGTCAACGGAGGTCAGTCCCTTTAAGAGAAAAAATTTGCATTTACCCCTAGAAAATGAATTAAAAGTAATATAAATTTCAATATTCTGGTTTAAACGAAATTAAACTAAATTAAATACTAATTATCGTTGATTTATGAGGAGTTTTAAAGCTATTTGTCCGATATAATAGTTGTATTAACGTTAACTTTAAAATATGACAACAGTCCAATATGATATACTACTCCCTAAACACACAATCCCCTTGACCAGTCTGTGAATCTCTGATTTTTTCATCAATTTAATCAAGGTATTCTTTCTTTTATTATTTCTCTTCAGTAGTTTTTATTCGTTTAAAATTGTTTGAAAAAAGTCATTAGTTTTGACAATTATTTGTCTTTTGTAGTCCGACCCAATTATTTGACAGACAAAAGAGAATTTAATTAATCGAAAATAAAATTTTGGAATTTTATTGTTGGCTCAGATTTTCACAAATGAATTGCTACGAAATCATTCATATTTTTCATTTAACATAAATTATTAACAATTTTGTCTCAACTCTGTTGGGAAAAATTCAGTGAAAAGACTTCTCATCTTTTTCTTAAAAACAAAAAATATCAAATGATTCGAGTTTTAAGTAACTGTTGGATGTGAGGCATCCTTTACCATCCCTTACCAATAGCTTTCCATTTACTATAAGATGATGTTCTTCGAGATGACAGATGTCTTCTTTAAAAAATCGTGAATTTGAATAAACAAAATCCAAACAGAAATCGATACAAATTTTGAGCCAAAATATAGTTTCGATTTCCACTAAACATTTCTTTTACTTCAAAGAAGTTATTAAAATAAATTTTCGATTTCAGTCTCAAAATATTATTGATTTTATCCAACGATAGAATCGAAGATATTTATCGTTTTTAGACCAAAATCACCCAAAGAATAAATGCTTTCCTTAGAAAACCCTTTAGTCGACCCAAAATTTTTTGTTAGTATGAGTCAGATATTTAATGTGTCTATCTAGTTTTCAACAATTTATTTTCTTAATCAGAAGTTATATTTGAGGTAAAATTGAGAATTAATTTCGTGATTCGGATGTTCTCATAAAAGACTGGTTTTTAGCAGAAATTGTGAGAATAAGAGACAATTAAAAGAGAGAAACGAGACTACAATTAGATCACTAATTATTATTTGTGAGTCGTTTCGGAGATAAATAACAGAAAATGTTTCCGATTTGATTCCGCAAATAATTTGATTCCTACACCAAATTGTTTCCGATATGTATTGAAAGTAATAACAAGTCATATAAAATAGAAAATAGCAATTACCCGACACAATCCAACCTCAATGTTCCCAGGAGATGTCAATTTTCAAATATCTTTGCAGTATTCATCTAGGCAAAAACTTTTATATAAAAGTGGTGAAAACAAAGTATTCAAGAGTTTTATGTCTAAATAATAAATGCCTTGAGAACTTTATTTATTTTTGTCGCCTTCTACTTTATCATGTTAGATTGACCAAAATATTTACCAAAGTTATCTAAAATTAATAGAATTAAGAAAGAATGCATCCTTTGATTGAGATCATGAGCTCTGTCTTTAATGTGGTCATACGTTCACAATATAATTAGTTGAATGGAGAGACGAGTGTTTGTCCACTAATAACATTATTCAAGAATTTATTTGAAGGAAAACTAATTAAGTTATATAGATAACAAAGTGATTCATCTTAAGTCTGACCACATTCTCCTTATTCTATAGCCTTTCCTCAATTAACCAGCTCAGCTTTAAGGGCTTATATTGCTCGATGAAAACATTCATGAGTTTTATATTAAATAATGCCATTAAAAAGATGAATGGTTTTAACCATTAATTGAATAGACGTTCAAAATATCATTTATTAGCTTAGGTTTGATTATTTAAAACATTTTTGATGTAAATATTTTTTAATTTTGTTTCTTCTTTTCAATGGATTGAAAGCCACGAGAATTTGATAAAAATGTTAGCTGAATGTTAAGGCAGAACCTTTGCTTTTGATTTATTCCTCGGCGTTTTATTCTTATAGACACTGATTTCAAATAAAATAAATGTACTTTGAATCGAAGTCGACAACTGATAGTCTGATGTGATTAACATTGATGGAATTGTTTTAATCGCAGGGAACTGATGACAACACTTCCAAATATTTTATTTATTCTGTTCATTAATATTTCTAAAATTCTGGTTTCAGTTATAATAACTTCTTATCATTTAATACATGATAGAGTATTCTGAAATATTAGTTATGTTTGTAATATAACTCAAAATATCGATTAGTTTTGGTATCACTTCGTTTCACTTAAACTTGTGATCAGATTTTCTTTTCTGATACCATTAAGTAAATTATTTTTGGTAACCCTTTCATCGAGTAATGCATTGGATATAATCAATAGACAAGTTCTCACTGCTATTGAATTAATGCATTTATGAAATTCAAGACAAATAATATCAATATTTAGATACAAAGCCATTAGGTATTGAAAGTTAAGTAAAATGTTTAACATTAAAGTGAGTACGAAATCAAATCTATTCATTTCTAATGCTTTTTAAATACAATTATTGTATTCAATGAGAGAACTATAAATAGGTTTCAAAAGAAATCATTATTTTTATTATTAAATTGAAAAGTAAGTGAACCGAAGTCTGGATTCTCTCCATTAAAGACAAAATTAGATTAAAGTCAATATTATTTTCATTCATTTTTTTCAAATGATGCAAATTATTAAAATTTTTATAAATATTTGCATTAAATTTAAAATTGTTGGCCATCAAAGTGAGCAACAGCTGAGTTAAACATTTCCACTCCTTTCACATAATATACTGAAATCATCCGATTCTCAAATTCTTGTTATTATATTATAAGTCTTATAAGAAGTCATCAGAAAAATAATTTTGTGATTTTTGTAAAACTTTTTGAATTATATATAAGTTATAGATTCACCAAAAGTGAGATCAAGTGAAGCAAAACTTTAGTCTTGACTTTGATTTATTGAAAACCACGAAATAGTTTTAGTCTATAATTTATGAAAAATCAAAAGACTTTATTACTGTATTGAGCAAGGCAAATTTCATTGAAAATCACTATTGCACGACACATCTGTAATCACAATTCGTGAATATCAATGAAATTCAAGAGAAAAATAATTATCTCTTTTTTGAATCCAAATATTAATATTCTTTAAATCTTCGAAAACATAAGTAAAGCTTTTTAGCGAAAGAATTACTTCTTTATTCTCAACTAATATAAAACTCAATCCAAGAGTAATAATCTAAACGTTTAGTATAAAAGCAAATATGAGTTTAATATAAATTTTACTAATTTTTATTTTGTTTTAACCTTAAATGTATGGATTGATTGCCTGCGGAACAGGTCTTTAAATTTACCATTGTTTAGGAAAAAATCATTATGGGTTCTTATTAAAACATCTTATATTTTGTCTATCTTTTGTACAGGGATAGCCATGCTGCGAATCTCTAAGGCATCTAGGGGGTTTCAAAACGAAAAATCCATAAAATTGCGAGAAATAAAAAAAATTCGGCGAAAAACCTTGCTTTCAGGAAAATTCACAAAAAGGGGAGAAATATGTAAAAAAGGGGAACCCCAAAAATAATCGCCCCCCCGCCAAGCGCCTATTCCACCGATCGTTATCGGTAATCGTTCAAATCTTAGGGGGAGGTTTGCTTCGACTTTCTACTCTAGAGGGTTTTACCTATCCCTTTTGCATCCCTGTTTTATAATAGTAGGTATTTGAGAAGCTGCTAGTATATTAGAGAAGAACCTAGAATTAAAATGTTGCAATAAAGAGGATTTTACGATCTATGAATACTGATCAGTAAATATTCTAGGCTCTTCATAGTAGTATATTATGAGTCCTTATTTTTGGTTTTACCAGATTTTCTAAGTTATTACTTAATGATAGAACAAATTAATGTATCTTGTTAAAATGTTTACTGTTCATTACTCATTTGTTCTGCTCATTTATTTTGTATCTGAAAAGAAAAATACGTTCAACGCCTGCATTAGTGGAAAGTGTGGACAGGAATTACAGAATTTATGACAAACAATATTTAATGAACAAAACTAATGATTATATTTACAAAAGCGAAGAAGAGATTGAAAATAAGAACAAAAGCGGTATTAAATTGAAAGGACATCACTTACCAGTGCCTCAGCCCTTAATGTCGCATAAGTTGTCGAAAATACCGGAGAACTTCACTCGTAAGAGTAATTCGTCCGCAAAGTCTAAATCTCTTGAATTCAGCAAAAATGTAACCATTATTTTGGGAGATTTATTGGTTGATTACGACCGAAACCAAAGACCAGGATATGGAGGTAATCATCTCTTAGACATTTGAGACAAAAACATATTTTAACTTTTGTTTGAATCCAGTTTTTGTGTAATTATGTTTTGAAATTCAATTTGTGAGCCGACACTCGTTATTAAATAATTACTGAAAACATTTTGTATTTCTTAATCGCTTTCTTTATTAACTTAAAAATGTGTTTAAAAGCCATAAAATGTTTGAAAATTGCATTTATAGGACCCGAAGCAGTAATTACATCAAACCTGGAGATCCGAAGTATGGGACCCATCTCGGAACTCGATATGGTAGGCATTCCCTTTAGCTCTACTCTTAATGCTTTAAAAATGGCTTTATACATAATTTATTTTAAACAAAAATACTTTTAAATTAAATTATAAAACTTTGACGAAATTATTCAGAAGAATGAAATTCAAGTAAATAATGATTTTTCTATGCTTTGGAAGAGTTTTAAATTTGGTAATTTTTCAATAAATTTGACCAAAAATGGCCTATATTTGAATTTTTGTATCAAATGTACATGTAATTACTATTGTTATAAATTGACTTCCATTTGAAAATTCTGTTAGCTATGAGTCTTTACTTGAGTTCTTCAGTGAGAAGTGATTGTAATAAATTTTGTCACTTTAATGTTAATTTGTATTCATAATTATGCAAAAGATGAACGTTGAATATAAGCCACGATTAAGCTAATCATAAAATTGATTGTCATTCAAGAAATTGATTTTTAGTTTCTGATGGATAATACAAATCAATCCACAGATCACTTAAAACATCGTTTATTAACAACTTTTCTGTCATTCATTTGTATTATTCGTTAATTTTAGAAAATAAGTCGTTTTCGTGATTTTGTGTTCGGATTGAAGCGATCGTTTGGAAGAATATAATTCCGATTTATTTCTTTAATTATTTGTTATTTGCAATAATAGGATAGAATAAAGAGATAAAAAGAGTCTAACAATTTGTGAGACCTGACTGTCAGTTAATTGAAAACTTTGTCTCAATAGGAATACTCATTGGACTGTTATTTTCGTCAGAAATGGTTGGATAAAAGACTAGAATTCTCCGGTCCTTCAGACTCCTTGAGTCTCAATATAAACATGCTTGATAAAATTTGGAAAGTAAGATATTTGCTCGTTATATTTTAAAAAAACGATAATAATTTCCAGAATTAGAAACCCATTAATAATATTAATCGAATTTTTAATTACACTTAATACAAACTAAAATAAAAATCAAAACTAATTAAGAAAAGCCTTGAATTAGAAAAAGTTCGAATAGGTTTGCAATGTCTGATGTGTTTTTCTATATAAGCCGGACACTTATTTCCACACGGGAAAAGGATCCCATTTGCATACAATAACCCGTCCAAATAAATTCGTGCGCATCTATCAAAACGGTGCAGTCCTTTACTCTATGAGGTATTTAATGATTTTTGACATACTTTTCAATATTTCTCAATTTGAGTGACTCTTAAAATGATTTTAAAATGAATTGATTTTAAAGTCGAAAGTCAGAGAACAACAAACAAGTAGTGAACAGTCTTTAGTGCAGAGACCAGACATCGAATTATATGAGAAATCAATGAATTCTTTGAGCCATAAATCAAAGTAAATGTCAATTTGATGTTTGACTTTATATTATTTGTTTGGTCGATGCCCTCGGGTCTGAACCCATAATAGAAACCTTAATATTTGCAATAATGACCGTTTGATTTATTACTAACGCATCCAATCAGTGATCAAATGTTATTAGAATTATAACAAAATATAAGTTTTCGCTCATTAGTCGACTTTAAATAGATTTGAATTCGCATTAAAATTGATTCCTTTGGGTTTGCTTTCAGTGAATGACTGAATCAAATTCTTACTTTAATAAATATTTTTCATTCAAATCTGAATTTTATTTTTTGCTTCACATCATTAAAGTTAGAAATTTTAATATTTTTATCAAATATTTTCTTCAATTCAGTGCTTTTTTTTATAAGAGCTCATGAAAGAAGAGTCAGTTGACTAAATAATAGACTTATTTTCTCTATTAAAGTAAACATATGAGTGAAGTACTCATTATTGGAAAGACATGAGCGCACAGATTCTCGAGAATCAATCCACTGCTGAGTCTTATCTATCGATACATATAATCAAATTCCTAAATATATTGCAGACTAACCATCAAATCTTTGTGTCCAATGGATTTGCACCACTTTCCTATGGATAAACAGAGGCCAGTACTCAATAAATGCTGAGCTTTCACTACAAAACAATATATTCAAACAAATACTTATTGTCTATTATTTTCGTTTCAGTTGTCCACTCATTTTCGGGAGCTGTGAGTCCACTCCAATACACTTTTCAAACGCCAATATTTGTTGGAATAAATTCTCTTTTTATGTGACAAAACATTTTTCTTTGTCTGTAAACTCACTTTAGATGGATATCCAAATGATCAGGTGGTTTACAACTGGGACCTGGACCCGGTCTACTTCAACAATAACACAACTTTATCTCAATTTGATTTATTGAACTATCCTTGCAGAAACGGAACCGTCAGGTTTAAAAGAGGTGTCCACTTGTCTTCTAAAGTGAAAGGCGTTTCAATTAAATATTATTTGTTTAGGCAATTATTCGACGTTACAAGTAAATTTCAATTTGCGTCGACATGTTGGCTATTTCCTGATACAGATATACGTTCCCTGTTCTCTCATAGTTGTGTTATCCTGGGTCTCTTTCTGGATAAATAGGTTCACTCAATAGTCTCATTAAATTGAATTCTTTTGCAAACAATTGTATTCACACAAAAATGTTTGTTTTTCAGAGAAGCCACGGCAGGTATGCTTCAAATTCTTTGCATTTCATACTTGGCTCCAAATGTCAATTATTTATTATTCATTTTCACCACTACCTGATGGTAAACTAATTCAGATAGGGTGGGATTAGGTGAGTCTCTCTCTCTCTCTCTCTCTCTCTCTCTCTCTCTCTCTCTCTCTCTCTAAAAACAGGAATTGACTTTAATTCAATTGATTGAAGTTTTAGTTTTGATTAAAATGATATGAAATACATTCTTTCAATTATCAGAATTGAATTTTAAAAACTAGAAAACAATTAATATTAAGAGTTATTTTGTAAATATTATCTCTTTTTTTATTAACATTTTTGTTGAAATCAGAACTAAATTTTTTAGTTTTTCAATTCAAAGCCAATGCGGAAAATTTAAACCATAAACACATTTTAATAAACATTTTTTGGATATTTTCGCATAAATTTTAATTAAAAGCAATTCTAAAGAAAAAGATGTGAATTTAATTCTGAGAATCAGACAAAACCTCTCATAAACCATGAAAACTGTTGAAGTTTATTACAATGCGGGGTATTATCACAAAACAATATAATATTCTTTAGGCAATTATTGCATGAATATTATGCAATGATATACAGAATATAATATTAGACGAAAAGACCTCTCCGTTAAGATAATATATTTTAAGCTCTTTATTCAAATTCTCTAACAATCAATGGTTGACTGGATTTTAGATCCAATAAATTGAATCACAGATAAAATAACAGAAATGGAAAATAAATACAATTTGATGGATGAAAACATTTTCACTCTATTTATTTTCCCGATCTCTTAATTCTTGCCCTTATTTATAACTTTTTATACATTCTATCCTTTACTGAAAGCTTTGTGTTTTTGTGGAGAACTTCGATTCAATTGACATAAACTTTTTCATTAGGCGTTACAGCAGTTCTTACTCTTTCGACTTTTGGTTTGGACTCGAGAAAAGACTTACCCCGAGTCAGGTATGCGTTACAATAGTTATACAGATTGTAATCGATTTGGAATTGTAGGCAATTCTCATTCAATGAAATTATGTCCTTTCCTTTTAATTAAAGTTATGCGACAGCACTCGACTGGTTCACAATTATGTGCTTTTTATTTGTGGTGTTTACTCTATTAGAGTTCGCTGGCGTTCACTACTTCACGAAAGTGGGAACCGGTATGTAATAAATGTCTGGAAGAAGACACGAACTTTCTTTTGATGCATTGATTGAAATGATAGGAGAAGTGCCTTTCGTTGAAATCGATGAGGACTGGGCTCAGGAAAAGTACGACGACGAGACTGAAAATCCACTTAATATTATAGCGCCACCGAAGGCATATCAAAACGACGAGAGAAAGGTATGGAAAGGTATTTATTAGACTTATTTAAAAATCAAAATTTCATTTCAAGTGAGAAATGTTTCTCACACTCGACTCTTCTCTAAAATTAAGAATCTATAAGAATGCGCAACAAATACACCAAATACATTCATGTGCTTTTTAAAATACTATAACCTTAACAGATTCGGATCAATAATTCTCCTTGAACCTCTAAGATTTTAATTTGATATCAATCGGCAAATATTGCAGTCAAAATATTTTGTTCCTTATGTAAACCTTTTCCCGAAATACGCTGGCACTTTTATTCTGCTCTATTATACCTTGGGTTGACCTTGCTCATCCCTAGCTCATATCAATGTGTGCTATCGCGTGACGGCCGTTTGCATGTCTCGCCAACGAGCTCTCGGAGTCTCACATTAATGAATGAAATCCAATTAAAACAAAAAATAACTTTTGAGAAAATATTTGAGAAATACTTTTTGTTGTTTGGATTCGATTAAAAAGTGTTCACAAATGAGTTCTAATTGATTCCAAAGGAAACCATTTGATAGGAATCGCTTCAAATGAAACAAACATTGAGTCAAATTTCAAATATCGTTTTTTGATTACTTTGCTGTTCTATTGACTGCTCAGTTACTGACCCCTCACTAATGTCTTCCAGTGATTGATCTTGATTGAAGGTTAATTGGTCGAAAAGGAGCTAGGTGCTGCTAAAAATGATTGAACCAATAGAATGAGTTATTTGTTTTACTCTTTGTCCAATTTTTCACATTTAATTTAACTCGAATACAGTTTTAGATTGAGGTGAATATAGGCTTTCTTTGAATAAAGAATCGATTGATCTAGATCATTGTTTGAAATCAAGTTTAAACACATGTGTGACAAAACCCGGTTATAATTGAATTCCTCGCAAACAATATAAAAGAGTTCTCTGAAAACTCAGATTTTATTCAAACAATGAATTCTTTACTCAAACATAAAAATGTGGCGAAAGTTGAGAATTCATAGAAAGCTTTAAATCAAAAGAAGAATCCCTTGTTTTCCACTCTTTTCCTGTGCTTTCACTTCATTTTAATAGAAATGTATTTTTCTTAAGGCATTCCTAAAAAATATTTATGAAATCAAAAGTTGACAAAAGAGTATTGAAAGTAAAGTCAATATTTGGCTAAAAATTTTGAAATATATTTCTTTCGTTAATTAATTTTTTTTTATTTGACGAAAAGTACTGAAAAATAACTTTTAAATTAAGATTGAATTGAAAACAACGTAAAAATAACAATAAATTGAATGAAAGAATAACTTCTCTGAAAGTTTTAAATAAATAAATATTTAAATAAACCAAATATTAAATTACAACAAATCTAACAAAAAATAATAAATAGATCTAAATATTAACGAATAATAAATACATTTGTGAGACAATCAGTAAGTTATAGACAAATTACAAAATATTTTGAATACATTAACAAAAGTTTTGAGTTCTAAGCAAATGATTGTTTGATGTGAGCGACGGTTCCCACACTCCTGTCATTCATTTCAATCAAATTGTCTGATGTTTTACTAAAGTTTTGACCGAAAATCATATTAAATGAGTAATAATTAAAACAATTAGTACTTTGCTTTGTATTCACTGCTATTTGGTTGAAGTGAACAGAATTGAGATTCGGTTCAAACTGTTTTCGCGACCGAATTGTCTTCGGTTTCGACTCTTTTCTGGTTTTCTCATTCAGTATTTTTAGTGCACTTTTAATGGTTTTCGAAGGCTTTTTAGTGGTTTGTCCGCAATTCTCGTCATTTCCTTGATTTGGATATTTTCTTTTAATCTGATCCAAGAGTTCTTTGTGGTCGCGTTGGAAGAACTCGCACTGGAATTCGTGCCATTCATTCGGATCAAAAGTTTCGCCCAAACCCGGACCAAGAGTAGGGTTTCGTCCGTTGATTATAAAACTATGGCCACTAATGGATGGCAATGGATAACCGATTGACTTCTTTTTGCTCTTTAGTCCCAATTTGTGAAATCCATATAAATTCAATTGACGGACAAATGAAGAGATATTTTTGGTCTTAAAGTGAATCGAGTCATTTAAGTAATGTTTTTGAAACAAATAGTAGTTAATGCAAACGGAGAGGCCGTCCACAGACCACTTAATAGCACCGCATTTGCACTCATTTATGATTCGCCACAACTTTTCGGGAAAATGAATCATTGAATTCGGCTTCAAATCCAATGAATTGATTCGAAGTCTTCGCTCTTTCTTCTTGAGGTTAAGTTTTGTGGTCAGAGTCTTATTAGTGGCCAAAGTTTGTGAGTTGTCTGCCATTCGCCACAACTGTTGACAATCGCCCGAAGCGAACACATCATTGAAGGTGTCGTGAATGGGCTCTTCAGTCACTTCAATCGGTTCTAACACTTGATTTGCGTCCAAACAGTCGACCGATTGACTCAATGTCCGCATATATGACGCCATCAGTTGATCCGTTTGTCGCTCACGAGTCAGAGAGTCCACTCTTTGCGTCCATCCCTTGTTTTGGTCAGTTGTCTGTCCGCCGGTTTGTCCGCCGCTCTCTTCAGTGGCTATAAGTGGAGGTAATTCTGTTTCGAAGACATCCATTTGCCAAATGGTGTCTCTGTTCTGTTGGATGTCTTCAAATGGATTGTAATCGAAGACCAATCGATCCATCGCTCAATTCAGACAACACTCGCTTTTAAAGCAATTGTTTGCAAACTATTTCTTCATTTGATTTGATTTTAGAGTTTAGGGAATATTCTTTGAGTTCATTGGATTTATTTAATATGTTTTGCATTTGTTTTAATCAAACGATTGCTTCGAATATTAATGAAATTGTGAGACAATTCTTGACACAAATGACAGACGACTTAAACCATTTAAATAAAGATTCCAAACGTTTTGATTGGCTCTCAATTGTAACCAATCAATCGACACAACGATTATGTAATTCCTATGATGTCATCGATTTATGAAGTTTTCGCTAATTTTAATGAATTGTTTTTGAGAGGCATTTGAGAGACATTTCATTTTATTTAATTATATATGATTTGAAATTATCCCGATTTCAACATATTTTAGGGAAAAATGGTTGAGTCATTGATTATTCTTCACTTTTTTTTGCAAAGAATTTGATGGAGAGAACGGTTTGAGGCGAAACACTTGATTGAGCACTCATTAAACTTGTCTAGTTCATTGTTCTCATGACTTACTTCTCATTATTGATGAAATTTGATTAACATATTTTAGAGCTGACCCTTACTTAACTCATTTTGGTTTTGGATAACTTTAAACTCGAAGTAAATTAAAGTTTTTTTTATGTATTATCAGGTAATCAATAGATACGACGGTCGACTGAATAGGTCTTTGCCTAACAGCAGAAGAAGGCCTAAGAAGTGCAGAATCTATGATACTTTTGATGTCAAGTATTCCAACATTTATTGTCCAAAACATGGCTTCAAATCAGATTCGCATTTAGACAAATATAAAAGATTTGAGAGTTTAGAGCAATACCTGACCGACAGAATCAGAGCCACAGAATTGACGGATTTGACTCCTTCTGACTTAAGTGATGATAATTATGAAGACATCGACGACACTGACTATGAATACGAAATGGAACTCAATTCTCAATACAATAACACAACCGATCAGTTCATTCATCCAAACATTAGTAGCGTTCAAAAGAGTGGATTTGCATCAAAACTGTTCAGCTTTTTCTTAAATTTTTATTATTGTCTTACAGTAAGTCAATCATATAAAGAACAGATGAGAAGAAGAAGAGTGAGAGGTCAAGGGTTGACGGCTGCCAACAGTGTCTCACTGATCGACAAAACCAGTCGAATATTGTTTCCATTGGTTTGGTTTCTTTTGAATCTAATTTATTGGGTTTTTCTCATTATTGAGAGAAACAGTGAATTCAAAATGTGGTCAAATCACTGATACTTTTTTACGTTATTTCCTCTTAAATCGCTAAAAATATTTCAATTAATTATTTGTTTGGAAACAGTTCCTGAAAACTATTTTTCTTTTGATTCATTTGAGAACAAACTGTAGGCAAACAATCGATTTATTGATAACTGTCTTAAAGTTGAGTTTATTTCCAATAATATCTGAGAAAATCTTGTTTTTGATAATCTATTTATGGAGTAAATGATTGATTCGATCCAATGATTGAACTAAATCTTAGAAATAAATCGAAACTAAACCTCTGCTTAACTCAAATCAATTGAATCTATTTGTCGACAAAAGTTTAGGAACTCTTAAGAAATAAAATTAATCCAAATCTAAAAAATTGATTTATTGAAGTAAATGGTTGTGTCGTCGCAAATACATTATAATAGATGTCAAATGAATGGCATTTCATTTGTTGGACAGAGTTTTGCATCAAATGATTGGTCCGCCAAATGGGATGTCATATGCTTTGGACTAAAGAAACAATTTTTGATAAATTTATTGTTCCGCACATAAGTATAGACGTTTTGTCAATCAAAGTAATGACTGAGAAAATGATGAAAAATGTCTTTTTAACAAAAATATTAAATAATTGGAATCAAAAAAATTTGTTTTGTCGGTCGAACTTCTCCTCTGCTCTGAGGAATATATACCAATAGACCAAGTTCATTATGATAAAAGCCAGAGGAAAGATGACCCGCGATATTCTGTCTATTTTGGAAACGCTATTCAATTGAAGTGAAATAGACTGACGTCGACGATGTGATTTTCGTCGACCGAATGTGTTTCGAATTGAGGCACGAATTGAAGACAAGCGACTGAATTGGCGCCCATTTTCTCTCTTTTGTGGCGGAGACGACTGTACCTGAAACTCGTGACTCGACCTAAAAGAGCTGGTCGTTGGCTGTTGAATGTCATATTCATAGTCGTAATGCTCTATCGGCGGCGGAGGTATTGGCGATGACGACACTGAGGACATGGCATCAAAGTTATCGCGTTTTAGATCGCGTTCTGTCGAATATATCTCATTGTGTTGTCTATGGAACTGATTGTAACAAATTATGAGAACATTTTCATTGACAGATATCAATACAATCTATATTTTGTATATTATTAGTATATATTCCAATAAAAGTGAGTAAAACAAATTGATTATTCATAAGAAATATTAAACTGTCCAGGGTCACCACAGAGGGTGGACCATCAACCCCCTAGAATCGAAAAATCCTGAAATACCCCTCTAGAAATCGAAAAGCTCAGTAAAATTGGCCGCCCGTGAAGCCCATTTTCCCCACCATTTTTGGTATTTAGTTGAAAAACCGGATTTAAATCAAATGTCAATGTCAGTTTAAACTGAATTTAAGCGTTTAAACCGGTTCAAACCCGAATTTAGGCAATGACACTACCAAAATAAGTTTACCAAGATAGGTAGACCTACCCTGAAGAATTTAGCCATACTAAGCTCTAGATCCCTCCCCCACCCCCAGAACGGAGTTGGGTGATGACTCGTGAAACTATTGAAGCATTAAATTATTGTGGAAATTATTGAGATTCAGTTAATAGAATTCAGGGATTAATTTAATGGAAATGTTTACAACAATACTAAGGAATTCCATTCTTCCCTTTTATGAGAGGATAGGCTTTTATGATATTGTCATTAATGAGAGCACAAGTGTTTACTGTGTTATCAAAAGCCGAACTTTTATGCATTAAACTGAGCATAACTTACAATAACCGGTGGATCCAAAGTATTGTCTGTGAGCTCCTGATTAAATTCATTGGCATTCGATACTTCACTAAAGTCGGCTTCATTTTCATGAGGATTTCTCATTCTCTCAGAGCTCATAACTTTGCGCACAGAATGAGCGCCGTCTTCTTCAAAGTCCTCATCACTTGAATACTCATCGATATCATTGTTATCGACTTCTATGAGAGCGCTCGGAGAGAAGTAATACTCACCCGAACCTCAATATTACAACAGTTTAGATAAGTTTATTGCACTCAATAACAAAATAAATACCAATTTTGGTGAAGAAGTGAACGAAACCAAACTCCAGAATTGTGGCCGAAATGAACGCAAAACTAATGTATACGAAATAGTCGAGTGCTGTCAGGCTTCACATCAAAAACAAAATCACAGTTTAGAACAAAATCAGATTAAAATACAAACAAAGAATAACAAACATTGGTTTAAAAACATTGCATCAAACATTTACAAAACATTATGGCTATTAAAGACTGACTAGGGCACTTTTGGCAGATCGTTCCTCAATTCTAAGCCAAGGAATGTCATCGTGAGAACAGTAGTCAATCCTAAGAAGATGAATAAGTTTGACAATTGGTGATGAGGAAAGAGTGGAATACCTAATGTGATTCTATCGGCTTTTGTCACCAAAAGACAAACAAATCAATGAATGGTTTTGAATATAAAGAAAATGTTTGAATACCCGTCGCCTCTCTGTTTATCCAAAAGCTATGTTTTTAAGAATCCTATAAAATTATTGGCAATTTGATGACTCAAATCGATAATACCTGACCCATGAGAGCACAACCAGCATAATGCAGGGCGCATATACTTCAATAACGAACGAACCCATATGTCTCTGGAAGTGAAAACTGGCCAAAAGAATAGAATAGGGACCGTCTTTTTGGCCAAACATACAAACAAAAGTGTAAATCAATGTTTTCTATTACGACAAACAATACCTCTGCGCTCGTCATTAGTTTTGTTAGAGACTGGAACTGCAATCAAATCGAACTGGGACATTTTCATGTCGGGGTTTATTATTACTTTTCGCACCGGGTTCCACGCATAGATAACATCTTCCATCGAGTATCCGACTGTTTATACAAATATGTGTTTTAAGCAATAACTCTTTTGTGAAATAATTCTTCAATGATTGCTTACAACTGCCTAAAGCCAGTGGACATCTCTGTCACCAGTGATACAAACCAGAGATTTGAACTCAGATTAAAAGAGGCTGTCCTCATAAGCATTCAATTGAAAAGGGCTTTACTTGTGTATCCATTGGGAAATTCTCCAAATTCATCGGACAGTTGGCTGTTATCGTCATTCTATTCAATGAAATTGGGATAAACTCATTGATAATCGAATGGTTAGATCTTAAGAGAGGTTTATTATTTTTGTAATAAAATAGTACCTTGATGAATAGAGTATTTTGCCATCAGGATAAATGCGAACGAATTTATTGGGGATAGTTATGACGTGCATATGTGACTGTCTTGAATTCAAGAAATAGGTTGGAGGCTGTGGACAGACATATAGCAAAAATAAAGATTACTTGAGAGCACTCAACTAACTTCTCAATTGTTATAATAACTCTTCTGAATAGGTATTCTCTGGTAATGTCATTATAAGCATATGTGAAGTTTCTTATCTTTATTAATATAGTGGGGATAGGGATCCAAATACTGGTAATTGACTCAA